>JZKD02S1422092.1:34336-66123 GCA_000966675.3 Picea glauca | reverse complement strand
GGAATTGTAACACCCTGTTTCCCCCAGTTTGTAAAAATAACTGGACTAGCCAGAACTGTGGAAAACTCATGAATGTGAATATGTGATGTGAATGGACCTTATGGAAAAGGTCAATGAATGCGATTAACATTATAAATTTATATTGTAGGACTGTTGAGAGGGGATGTGTAGAAAAAGAGACCATGATGGTGGTGGAAGGCACTTGGAAAGGTGGCGTTAATTTCCACCGAGAATTAATACCGCATTTGGACTTCACTAGCCTGGAGAACCAAAAGCGGCTCGCTGGCCCCGAATTAAATGTCTCGCAACCTGGCAGGTAGATGGCTCCTCAGGAATTAATGAGGGATGGGGAGGTGAACTGCCCATCCGTAGAGCCATCATGACTGACCAGTGCGAGGGAAATTGCGCCACATGCAACCTCGCAAGAGGATAAGGCATGGGGTAGAAACGATTGGGGGCAGATGCGAGGGGAGGAAGAGAACTCTGGCAATATGCAGAGTGAGTGATAGCAGAGAGGAAGGAGAGTAACCTTCGCTCCTGGTCACTGGCAGACATAGACATAGTCTCACAGCATCATGGTCTCAGCTCGGGGGTGGCTAGTGGTAAATCCGCTGGGAGTCGCTGAGCCTACGGTTGGGTGGAAACGAGCACCCCTCTTAGCAGTTGCATAAACTCTGTTGTTACTTTATGATAAGTGTTTTTCCTTTGGCATCTTGAAATATATGTATTCTGAAAATTATGCTCATAAGCTATGAAACTGTGAATGATTTAATTATAATAATGTCTGTATGGTGTTTTGATCAGTACTAGTAGTTGTAAATTTGTATGGAAAGACTACGTATGGCCTATGTCCTCATGAATTGTCATTTATATGTGTACCGATCTAATTCATACTTCACGTCTAGTTCTCGGGAGGATGATACCCTTATCTGCCTCAGATAGTACCCTGAGTGAACCTCCCCATAGAGATACCCTCCTTGAAAATCCCATCAAGAACTGTGAAAGAGAATGTGAAGGCGTAAGGCCTTAGTAACCCTGCACGAGAAGGAACAATCCTCTTGAAAACCCGAGATGGTATCATAAGGATGAAGTATCGAATCAATAGATGAGATCCCATCGGGAGATCTGTGGTCACTCACGACCGTCATATCGGAGGAAGAAGAAGCTCGAAGGTTAAGTACCTTAACCATAAATAGAGGGTGATCGATGGACGAGATTTCGTCGAGAAATCTGCAGTCACACATGACCATTATATTGGTAGGAGAAAGTAGGGTGTTAAACGCCTTACCACTTGGTTTCTCTGTGTTTTCGTGGGTAGCGAAGAAATCAGGACCGTAGATCCCCAAGGTCCATGGGAGTATCTAGACTGTCATTTTTTCTACGTCCAGGGAGTCGTGGAAGAATGCATAGATAGGAACCAATCTGAGCCGTCCAATCTCGACTGGAAAAACCCGACAGCCGTTGGATCTGTCAGAAGTTACTCGAGGGTTAAAACCCCATTGAATAGGGGCGAAAGCCCCGAAATAGATATAGACCGTCCGATTTAAGGAGGCTACGTGTCGTGAGATATCCCATTTTGGGAAATCGAGAATCGTCATATCGGGAGTCCTGGTGACTAGGGATCGAGACTTTCCATGGTGGAAAGCCAGGAGCAGTCATGGACCGTCCGATTTAAGGAGGCTACGTGTCGTGAGATCTCCCATTTTGGGAAATTAGGAATCGCGAGATCGGGAGTCCTGGTGACAAGGGATCGGGACTTTCCATGGTGGAAACCCCGGAGCTGTCGTGGACCATCCGATTTAAGGAGGCCACGTGTCATGAGATTTCCCATTTCGAGAAACCGGGAATCGCGAACTCGGAAGTCTTGGTGACAAGAGTTTGGGATTTTCCATGGTAAAAACCCTGGAATAGATCCAATTCATCCGAATGACGGAGGCCACGTGTCGAGAGATTACCCATTTCGGGGAATCGGGAATCGCGAACTAGGAAGTCCTGGTGACAAGAGTTCGGGATTTTCCATGGTGAAAACCCTGGAATAGATCTAAGTCATCCGAATGACAGAGGCCATGTGTCGAGAGATTACCCATTTCGGGGAATCGGGAATCGCGAACTCAGAAGTCCTGGTGATGAGAGTTCAGGATTTTCCATGGTGAAAACCCTGGGATAGATCTGAATCATCTGAACGACAGAGGCCACGTGTCGTAAGATTACCCATTTCGAGAAATCGGGAATCGTGGAATCGGGAGTCCTGATGACGAGAGATCGAGACTTTCCATGGTGGAAATCTCGAGACAGATATGGACTTACCGATTTACAGAGGCTACGTGTCGAAATATTAGCCACATCAGGAAACTGGGAATCAAGAATTTGGGAGCCCCGTGATCGAGATTTCAGACTCTCATGATGAAAAGTCCCGATGAAAGGACGAGATTCTTCCGGAGGATCTCAGGGTCTGTAACGACCATCAGATGTGAGGAAGAGATGTCAGCTTCAAGATGGGGCATGAATGCACATTAAGGTAAGAAACGAGTATATCTAGACGACCAGAGTCCTCTCGCCCAGATCTACGACTGAGGTTTCATTCCAGAGCCCCCTTGTTGTTCTGCCTTTAGCAGTGGGGGGGGGGTCCAGAATCGGACGTGCAACTCTCGAACGGTTGAGATTAATTCACCTTGATCAACGATGCTCAGGTGAATTCCATACCCCCCTTGCCATTCCGCCTTTAATGAGGGAGGGGGGGGTCCGGAATAGTGTGGCATGTGAATTGGGCCCCCCTCCTGTCATGTTGACTACCATGTCGCATTTCCCCTCTGCCACATGTACTCCACTTAACCGTGCGACGGGGCCTATTCTCATTGGCTGTTCTCTAGCCCTGTTGGGATTTGTTCCTATTGGCCATTTGCTAACCCTGTAGGGATTCGTCCCTATTTCTCGGTCGCTAGCCCTATCGGGGTTCAATGGTTGCAGAGTCGAACGATTCGACATCACTGTAGCGCCGAGGTGCGAAATACAAAGAGGCATTGCGTTTATTTGAACTGTGATCATGACCCGCGATCACATGGGAATAGAGAGAGAGAAAGAGCTAGCTTGCACTAGGCCTCCATAGGTAATTTGGGGTTCTGATTCTGCAGAAATCAACAAAAAATTTGATTGAGGTAGTGGGTATGTGACACTACCCCTATTACTTAGATGTGAAAAAACTCTTATAAGCCCGCAAGTCACAAAAATAACCCAAAAATAAGTAAGCAAGTGTACTAACATCCCAACATATATATGTGCCACTATTGTAAGATAGACTATGGTTCAAGTGCTCGGTGTTATATTACTTTCACCCCTCTCTTCAATCTAATACATGGTCATGGATTTCTTGAGGAAGGGGTTTATGTATATGGATTTCTATTTGTAGACCTAGAAAAATGAGACACCTCAAGTCGTAACTCTTTATCCCTTAGATCTATGATATCTTGGACATTTTAAAGAAAAAATATATATCTATATTTCAATCTTGTATTTTGACGTAGACCCCCGCCCCTCGAGCCGAGATCCACACAGGATAGTTCTAAATTCTCCTCGAGCCGAAGCGGCTCCCTTGGATCTCTATTGGAACCTCATGAATCCGATCCACAGTTCCTTCATGAAAACCCGCCCTACGCAATTAACACCAGGCGCGAGCCTTACGTCTCCATGCGACCACAACCAGGCCTTAGCGCAAGCGCCTTTCGCAACTCAAGAGTTCGTGAGTCAATGACCCTCGACTCCTCTTTATCCAAACCTTCGATACCCGAGATGTGATATGAGTATGGCTCCTTCCTTGCTAGCACTTCTACAAACGACTGCCGGCTAGGGCCTAACTCTAGCACCCCTCGCAACTCGCAACTTTGTGAACTGGAGTGTTGAGCCCTCGTGCTCCTCCTTTGCGAAACCCTGAAGCACAATAAGTTAGTGATGGGTTGACCCCTTCCAAGGTGACGTGTGTACGCCACCTGTTGCCTACTTCCACCTTTTCTATGCACTCTATGTTTGTGCCACCTGTCAACCACGCGGTCCCCACCTAACGGATGAGACATGTTTTCACATGATCCCTTAGCGCTTGGCACTTCGCAACTTTAGTGATCAAGGTGAAACCCCTTCACCCTCTGAAACCCCGATACACGATGTAGCAAGGCACCAAATCTCACAACTCTCCTTCCTCCTCAATCGACGGTTCAGGTCGAATCGCGTTGTCGCGATTTGGGGGTTTGTAGCACAAAGAACTCTTCCACCCAGCTCGCGATACCTGAATTTACGAAATGGACCGACGGTCCAGATCTATCGGAGATCGATGGTCAATCCTATGATTCTCACAATTTCATGAGTTCTCCATAGAGAATTCTGACCATCTGTTCTACTCTTATGTGTGGATTCCCAGGGATTAAACCCCTCACACCTTCTTCCAGATCCAATGACTATCAGTCCTTGGTGCTAGATCTGACGGCCCAGATCCTTTTTCCTGTGCACCTCCCAGGGACTAAACCCCATGCACGTATCTCTGATCTAGAGGCTCTCAGGCCACTACGCTCCAGATCCGACAACTACTATTTCTCCTTCCTGAGCACACGCTCTCTCCAAGCCTTGGAATATTTTGAATGCTTCAAAGGATGAAACCTTTGTTCTTTATCCCATGAGTCCATGACCTTTATCCTTGCTTTCATTACTGAAAACTCTGCCCTCCTAAGATTTGTTCACTCTGAAACCTCAAAGGGCTTCTCGACCTCTGCACTCCTTGCAGGGTCCCTGCACACAACTGTGTTATCCGTCCTAAGATTTTCCTTCTCGAACCTCTAATGGATTCGACCCTTTCCTTCTCCTTCAAATGGAGATTTGTGCCCTCTTGGAAGCCTCCTTTTCAAGGACTCTTTACTGAGCCTACAAGGTGTTTAGTAACCCTATGAGTGTCTTCCCTATGACACTTCCCTTATCTCAGAACTAGAAAGAGATTTCTTCTTGGTGCACTCCTTACACTTGCTTGATTTCCTCATGGCAGAACTTCTACAGAATCTTCAGTGTCTTGTCTTCTCACTGAACTCAAAATAGAGTTCCTTCTATGCACCCTGTGCATCCACTCAATTCCCTCTTGGTAGAGTCTCACAGAATTCTCAAAAATTTTGTCTTCCCTGTGCCCTCCTCTGCACAGCTCTTCCTTCAAGGTGTTCAACAACCTTGTGGCCTCCTCCTTGAGTCAATGAATTCCTCTAGTGCACCCTCCTAGTATGACTTTGCCTAAATTCTACAGAATTTAGAAGTGCACTCTATGCACTGGCTTACAGAACCCGCAATGTTTTGTCATGCAACCCCTTGCATGAAGCCACAAAGAACCAGACATAAAATTAGTAAACCCACAAATAGAAAAATCTATCTATCCCTGCAAATGCACATCTAACATACATCTACAACATATCATAAACACATAAAGACATTCATCAACATACACAAAATAACATGCAGGAAAAACTACTCTGATTGTATTAATATGAAATGCCTCTTTACAATGTGAGCTCAGACTACAACAGAGTCATGGCTTCTTCTCTCCCCACTATTCTCTCTATTCTTCTCTACCTCTCTACCCACTATTCTATCTACAGATACAAAGGATCATTTTACAAAAGGGGTCTCCTCGAGCGCTTCCCTCCATCCTCACCAACTCTCATTAATTACAATGAATTACATTGAATGGGCCATCTAATCCGAATTGGATCTAGATTCCCATCAACATGTCATCCATTAAAGGCGACACTAACTATGGTCTACTCAAAGACACGGCTTGGCTCTTTTTCCTTACAATCATTTAATTATATTTTCAAAATTTGAAAAAAAAACGAGAGGGTTGCACCTCTCTCCTTCCGTTGAATGCGTGCTTGATGTGTTGGATGGATGGCACTTGATGACGTGGAGTGATGCTCTTGCATCATACTCCTCAGATGCAAAAATCATGAGATCTTTTTCATGAGCTTCCCAACACCGTTGTTGAAATCCACCTGGATCCCAAACAATTCTCTGGAGCGGTCCATCTGGTCCACTTCTTCGCTGCTGCATCTGGTGCCCTGCTGCTATGGAAAGTTCTCCTCTGCTCAGCTCCTCCTCACTGGCAGTTTCTGCTGCTGACCTTAACATCATCCTTCTAATATTCTCAATCTCCTCATCCAGATGCTCCCATGGATTCCTTTCCTTTTGCAGCGTGCTCCGCTGCACTTCTTCCCTGCAAATGGGTAGATCATCCCGATCCCCCAGACTATCTTCTTCCTCTGTGGCCTCAACTTGCCACCCTGCTGCAAAATTCATCTCTACAGTCTTATCTTCTTGACTGATCTACTATTCAGTCATCTACTCTGACAGACTTGCTTCTGCCATTTCGCCTTATGCTGGTTGAATTCCATCTTCCTCTAGCTGCTCCTCAGACTGGAATTCTCCTTCATATTCTGTTGCATGCCTCGACACTGCAGTTATCATCTGTTCAGCTCCCTGGCTAAAATTTTCGAGCAATTTCTCCGAATGCTCTTCTCTCGAGATCTCCATGACTATCTTCTCATGGCATTCATCAACTGGCTCTGGATGGTTCAACCAATCCTCCAGCATCTCCAACTCCATCTCCCATGGAGTGAGCATCTTGTATGCATGCTCTTCTTTTGCTACATCTTCTAGTGTTGTAGTTATCCCCTATTCAGCCTCTTGACTGAAAATTTCAAGCATTTCTGTTGAATTCTCTTCTTCCTTAGCTGGGTTAGGTTTTGATGTCTGTCCCATTTATTCCCTCTCTTTGACAGTCAAAATTGGTTGTCCTTCTATTATTGTTTCATTTGTAACACAGGCTTCAACCTCAATTGGGTTGTATGGAAGGAATACCTCTATTGCTCCAATGATCAGAATGATCTTCTGATCTTCCTTCTCTATCAGTTGTCCTTGTTGAAATGAACTCACCTCTGAGCTCATCTTCTCTATCATCTCCTCTCGCTGATCCAAACTCATCCCTAAGTTCATGAGACTTTTATTCAATCTCATCTTCTCTCCCTTGCCCACCTAACAATATGGGATTTCCTCTTTTCCCTCTTAGCATTCTATGATATCCTCCAATGATCTCATCTCATTGCCCTCCTGGAAACCTGAATTTTCTGTTCTGCACTCATGGCAGTCCTTGAGATCATCTCGTGACCTCTTCTTATTGCAACCTAAAATTGCTTCACTACCTTCCTGGAGGTTCATGAGATCTTCCAGTGATCTTTCCTCCTCATCATCACTGAGATTTCTCCCATATTTTGGCTCACAGATGTGAACCATTTCCTGTTCACCTCTGAGGCATTCATCATGCCTCAACCATCCTATTAACATCCTTTGCTGTCCTTTGGCCAACAATTTCTTGACTGGCCACTTTGCTTTCCTCCTCAGAGGCCATTCATACACCCAATGTGTCTTTGCATTCTACTGCACCTACAGTGCAAGCTCTTCCATCCTCACCCTCACCTCAACAAGTTCTTTATCCATTTCATCTTTTCTCTATTGCTGATGGTTCATCTTTCCACCACATCCATGGCCTTCAGTAGCCATCTTCTTCCCTTTAAATCTTCCCTCCTGTCAAATCTGTTGTTTGTTACTCTACAACTGAGAGTGTTTCCAGCCTTTCCTACAATCCACCTGACTGTACCATTTGACTGCTGCATCCCGCAACAAACTTCACCTTTTACCTATCTCCTACAGGATCTTCTTCACCTCACTTCCTCTTTTGCCTGAAATATATGGGAAAAAACCTACTTTGATACCACTTTGATGAAGACCCCCAACCCTCGGGTTGAGATCCGCACAGGATCATTCTAAATTCTCCTCAAGCCGAAGCAGCTCCCTCAGATCCCTATTGGAACCTCATGAATCCGATCCATAGGTCCTTCATGAAAACTTTCCCTACGCAACTTAACACTAGGCATGAGCCTTATGTCTCCATGAGACCACAACCAGGCCTTAGCGCAAGTGCCTTTCGCAACTCGAGAGTTCGTGAGTCGATGACCCTTGACTCCTCTTTCTCCAAACCTCTAATACCCGAGATGTGATACAGGTATGGCTCCTTCCTTGCTAGCGCCTCTACAAACAACCGCCGGCTAGGGCCTAACTCTAGCACCCCTTGCAACTTGCAACTTCGCGAGTTGGAGTGTTGAGTCCTCATTCTCCTCCTTTGCAAAACCCCGAAGAATGATAAGTCAGCGATGGGCTGACCCCTTCCAAGGTGACGCATGTATGCCACCTATCGCCTACTTCCACCTTTTTTGTGTGCACTATGTTTGCGCCACCTGCCAACCATGCGGTCCCCACCTAACGGATGTGACACGTGTTCGCACGATCCCTCGGTGCTTGACACTTTGCGACTTTAGCGATCAAGGTGAAACTCCTTCACCCTCCGAAACCCCGATACACGATGTAGCGAGGCGCCAAATCTCATGGCTCTCCTTCCTTCTCGATCGACAGTTCAGATCAAATCGCGATTTCGTGATTCGAGGGTTTGTAGCGCAAAGAACTCTACCTCCCAGCTCGTGATACCCGAATTCATGAAATGGACCAACGGTTCAGATCTATCCGAGATCGATGGTCAATCCTACGGTTCTCGCAATTTCCTGAGTTCTCCACAAAGAATTATGACCGTCCGTTCTACTCTTATGTGTGGCTTCCTAGGGATTAAACCGCTTGCACCTTCTTCTGGATCTGACGACTATCGGTCCTTGGTGCTATATCTAATGGCCCAGATCCTTTTTCCTGTGCACCTGCCAAGGACTAAACCCTGTGCACGTATCCCTGATCCAGAGGCTCTCAGGCCACTGTGCTCCAGATCCGACAACTACTATTGCTCCTTTCTGAGCACGCGCTCTCTCTGAGCCTTGGAAGATTTCGAACGATTCAAAGGCTGAAACCTTTGTTCTTTATCCCACAATTCCATGACCTTTAGCCTCGCCTGTGTTACTGAAAACTCTACCCTCCTAAGATTTGTTCACTCTGAAACCTCAAAGGGCTTCTCGACCTCTGCACTCCTTGCAAGGTCCCTGCACACAACTGTGCTATCCATCCTGAGCTTTTCCTTCTCGAACCTCTAAGGGTTTTGACCCTTTCCTTCTCCTTCAAATGGAGATTGGTGCCCTCTTGGAAGCCTCTTGTTCAAGCACTCTTTACTGAGCCTACAGGGTGTTCAGTAACCCTGTGAGTGTCTTCCCTGTGACACTTCCCTTATATTAGAACTCGAAAGAGAGTTCTTCTCGGTGCACTCCTTCCACTCGCTCGATGCCCTCCTGGCAGAGATTCTATAGAATCTCTAGTGTCTCTATATTCTCACTGAACTTGAAATAGAGTTCCTTCTGTGCACCTTGTGCATCCACTCAATGCCCTCTTGGCAGAGTCTCACAAAATTCTCAAAATTTTGTCTTCCCTGTTCCCTCCTCTGCACAGTTCTTCCTTTAAGGTGTTCAACAACCTTGAGGCCTCCTCCTTGATTCAATGAATTCCTCTAGTGCACCCTCCTGGCACATCTTTGCCTAAATTCCACATAATTCAGAAGTGCACTATATGCACTAGCTTACAGAACCCGTAGTGTTCTTTCATGCAACCCCTTGCATGAAGTAACAAAGAACTAGACGTAAAATCAGTAAACCCACAAATAGAAAAATCTATCTATCCCTGCAAATGCACATCTAACATACATCTACAACATATCATAAACACATAAATACATTCATCAACATACAAAGAATAACATGCAGGAAAAACTGCTATGATTGTATTAATATGAAATGCCTCTTTACAATGTGAGCTCAGACTGCAACAGAGTCACAACTTCTTCTCTCGCCACCATTCTCTCTATTCTTCTCTACCTCTCTACCCACTATTCTATCTACATATATAAAGGATCATTTTACAAAGGGGGCTCCTCGAGTTCTTCCCTCCATCCTCACCAACTCTCATTAATTACAATGAATTACATTGAATGGGCCATCTAATCCAAATTGGATCTAGATCCACATCAACATGTCAGCCATTAAAGGTGACACTAACTACAGTCTTCTCAAAGGCATGGCTTGGCTCTTCGGCCTTGCAATCATTTAATTACATTTTCAAAATTTGAAAAAAAAAATGAGAGGGTTGCGCCTCTCTCCTTCCATTGAATGCATGCTTGATGTGCTGGTTGGCTGGCACTTGATGACATGGAGTGATGCTCCTGCATCATATATACAATAATCTTTGGGCAAGTGATCTATGCTGGGTAATTTAATTGTCTATTTAAAACAACTTAATCACTCAATACATAAATTATCAACTAGGGGTATGACTTTTTATTTCAAGGTTATCATGGAAAATATATGCATGTGAAAATTTCTTATCTAACACGGAATATCTATTGGTATGCAATATTAAGCAACAAGTTAAACACACATTGTAGACTAGATCTCACTTGCTCAAATGAAACACACTTTCTGAATGGGAACCACACTTGTTTGAATGTAAACACTCTTCACACTTGCTCTACAATTGATATCATACTGTTGAAACTAAACTCATATTGGAAAGAAAGTAGATGTCACACTTGCATAAAAAAGACTCTGAGTAATCCAACCTTCTCTCTTGCATAAATAAATAGATCCACTCCTTACATAAACAAATCACTCAACTTGAAAGGAAACAAACCTTGTTGGAATAAAGTAAATCCAGAGACCAACTAATATTCTCATCCCAATGTAGAAAGATATTCTATGAAATAACTCAATAGCATAAACACTCCAAATCTATTCAATAAATCTTGTTACCAAAATCTCATCAATTTATTAACACAAAGTCATCTAGAATTAATCAAACTAGTAACAAGTTAACAACAGTCTTGTAGGAGCATCAATAGTGTGAACTAGATATAAATAGCAAAAACACAATCATAATATTGAGTAATAGAAAACCCTTACCTATATTAAAACACTCACAAACCAATGCAAGGAATAACAATAACATCAATATTCAATAACAACAATCTGGAATTGTAATTACCAAATAACAGAACACGAACAATAATCAACAAACTAATAGCATAACTCTGCTTACTAATACAACAATAGTGAATCTTGGTAAAGAGGAGGGCCCTTCATCCTTAGTAGGGCAAGAGGAAAGTTAAAAAACTACAAGCTAACTCAATGTCTCATGAATCCAACCACGGAATTGATGAACTTTTATTAATCGCGATTCAAGAAATACTTATGCAGAAGTTGTTCTTCATCAGATGGAAAAATTGGTAAAAATACTAGACTATCTCTGGGAGAAGAGATGCTCTATTCTTAAATACTCCCTTTCACAACTAATCTTAGAAAAATGATAATTATAAACATGCTTGAGAATGTTTCGATTCTCAAGCATACAATAAAGCCTTAAATTGAGAATATGTCCAATATATTTTACAACTATTCATAACAAAACATATTTAAATAAATGGCGTGGTAATACAAGTTGCCTCATGCTTCGAAATGACTACAGAAACTCATAATGATTAAAATGAAAATTAATTTGTGGATCATCCACATCATCAAGAGAGATACGAGTCATCGTTACAACAACGGATTGTATGGGTCAACAACTTTGATGAATATTTGAACGAGCGACAACAAAGTTCAATAATAACATCAAGACTATTGAGAGTAACAACACTTGAGAGTAGAAAATTCCTAAATCATTAGAGTATCATCTCATGTAGCAATCGATCATCCTATAGGCACTTCCTTAACACTTTGTTAGTAAATACCCAAGAACAACTATTATCCTTATCAAATGCAATAAAGACTTAATAAATTGAAGAAACATATAGACTTAGCATACCAAAGTCAAAAGATAAGATATTGGATGATGATGGGTGTAAAAAGGATATGGATGATATGAAGAAAACGGGTAGAATGATGAGAAAAAGATGGCAAAAAAATCTTGTCATTTTCTGAACCCAACATCCCCCCCAACTAAAGAAATTGCATGTCCTCATGCAGTCCATTGATCATCCAGAATCTGAGTTAAAGTAGGAATGATGGATGTGGCGATTGGTGAGGTTGTATGTTCCAACAGGTTCTTCATGAATATACCTGTACCCATTAGAAGTGATTAAATATATATACCAATCTTCGTCTTTCCTTCGCCAATAAAAGTGTTGTACTTTCTTACAGGAATCCAAATCAAGGGAAACTAATATCTAAGACCAAGCCATTTAGATACACAATTTCTTATAAAATCAATGTATATGGATACTCTTTAAAGGGAATGAGTGAAATTTGGGTAACCATAGGGATCCCTTCTCTTCAATTCATTATCAGAGTCCTCCCATATATGTTGACTACCTTCCAAGGCTTCCTATAATTGCATGTCAATACATCTGGGGAAAAGATCCAGGATTAATCATCATACATTATTCACAGTAGCAGCTTGTTCTACTAAGCTAAGGAATTTGTGGTAAATTTTGATTACTTTAGCAACATGAATGGGTTCCCCTCTGATACAAAGTGTATTTTGTACTTGATTTTTCTTTATAACGTTGTGGTTTAACTTCAATTTCACCTGATTATTGATGAACGATGTGAAGGCTCTTAGTTGGATGTCTCCAACATACGGTTAAAAGTTGAACCTTCATTCACCAAACCGAATGACTTCATGCACATACAATTCACACAACAAGTGTTGATATGGAAGATTAATATGGGAAAAGGATTCCAAAAATTTCATGGTAGTGTCAAACCTATAGGATCTTTCTTCTTTTATGGCTTCTAGCTGGAGGAGGATGTATTTTTCTCGAAGGAACATGGGGTAAGAAGGGGAAGGACCCCTGCAATTCAATAACTCTTATGCTAGATCATACCCTACAAGGCCTGGACTTGATCCTTGAGCTTCTTAAATTGGTTTCTTTCTTATTTAAGCTCATCCCACTTCTTATTTTGGAACATAAGTTCTGTCGTCCACTTCTCCCTGAGATCATGGATGATTCTTTCATGCTCTTTAACAAGGATTTCTCCTAACTTAAATGATAAGGCTAAGTGTTTCCACTTTGAGTTTCATCGATTAGGATATTGACACCGGGATTGATGATATGAATCTATTATTCTATGGGATGAGCTATCTCATTATTAGGTATTGTTATTTATTTTGTAACAACAATGTCTCAGACATGTTCTTGTGTATCATCCTAAGAATGCCCCTCTATTTTCCTATCACTTTATTGTTTCTCATCCCCTGGAGTTTCAACAACTCTTTTAGTAGTTTGACTAGCTTAGTTGTTTCTATGCTACACATCACTGGTTGTTGTGTGACAATGGTACCCCTCGCATCTAAATCTACCATATTTTGGTCATTTTGAGCAGGTTATTTATTTTCCTCAATGGGATTTGTTTGAACCTCAACTAAAACAAATATCACCACCAATATATCATCTTGTGTATAACCTATTTAGCTAAGGATATCACCCCATACTAAACATGTCTACATCCTGGTTTTCTTAGCTTTTGTTCTCCTAGATTTGGGTTTTGAGGACGAAGATGTTTTACTAACAAGTTGAGTAGCATAAGCAAGGGATCATAATCCTGTGGGATTCTTTTTATTTTGCATTTTTATGCTCAAAACCCCAAGTTGTTCCTTAATCTTATAATTTTCCTTTTTCAAATAAGAAATTTTCTTAAGTAAGGAGACAGTCTTGTGCTTACCTAGCATGGAGTTGTCATCCTTCATTCTAGATTCCTTTCTCTAGAAACATTTGGATTTTCATGTTCCTCAACAAGTTCTCTTGGATGAGTAGTAGTGATTAGGGATTTTTATGGTTGAGTTTTGTTGTTGCTAAGGAGGACTTGGTCCTTCTCGATGAAATATCATCCACAAATACTAAAAAAATGGACTCTTTTTACCCTTTTCCTACTGCGAGGGTTCTTCCAGGATAAGACAGGGTTCAATTTCTTCCCTTAAGGGATTATCACCACTGATTTCGACATCATCACCATAGGATGACGAATATTTATTATGCATGGTAGGGGATTGATCTCGTATTTTGTGTTGCTATGTCTTGTCGACTTATTCCTCTTCCTCCTCGGGACCTTCCTAATCTATTTCAATATCCTCTACTTTTTTTGAGGTCGATTCCTTTTTTGTATCTCCTCCTGTGACATATTCTCATTCTAGTTCCATCTGAGTGGCTATATCAACATGAGAGTCTTCCAATTCTATATCACCTCCTTTACTAGATTCTTCATCTTCGGACTCATCGTCTTCACCAAAATATTATTTCCCTCAATTAACTTTTGTCATTCCCTCTCCTTCATCATCTGTGATCTCTTCTGTATCATTACTTTCTTCCTCTCTTAAACCCTTACTTTCAACAAGGGTTATTAACTCAATCTAGTTCCTATATTTTTGTTCCAATGCATGGATGAGAAGGAGTTTAATTAGCTCATGGTTCATGAAATGGGTCTACCAGTGCTTAGACCAATGTATACAGTTAGCCATAAACTTTAGGTATTCTATAAAAAATAGGGGATATTGAGTAATTTTCGGTGGAAAAGATGAGATAACAACATGAAATGATAGTCGAAGACAATAGTAAACCTTCCTTCAGACGCAATATATCTTTGCACAAAATAAGCAAAAATATACCATGGAGGAGGAAGTGAAGTTTTTTCTATCCCCTTACCTTTGCTTCTTACTTTATTTGTGCCTCTCGAGAAGTTTTCTTTGGCTATTGGAATTGATGATTTTCTGTTGAACCAGGTCATCCCAGACCATGGTAGCCCTATAAATTCTACAATTACTTCCTTTGTGATGTCAATACACAACCCACACATAGTCGAACTTATTCTTTCTAAGTTATGGGAAAATTGTAGAACAATGGCACTATCAAATCCTTGTAATATTTCAAAGTGGACCACCCATCCCGTGTCCTGGAAAATTTGATAAGCCTAGGGGTGGCTATGCAATAGGTCAAGTCATTCAGGATCATGGAAGACAATTTCTCCTCCCATTGTTGAATAGATGAGTGTTTACTATGTTTTTGTTGGTATAGTGAAGTTTTGTCAAGGAAAACTTACAAAAGTAGCAGTTTGTGAACGTTCCATAAATGGTAATGATGGCAGTGTTGGATAGCTAATTGTCATTGATGTTGTTAGATAGTTGGTTTTCATTGATGTCAATATAAGTGGTTGTCATTGATGTCAACATATGTGATGGGTGCATTTGAAGAAGTCTACAAGAAGCCCAAAAGGTGTGGTCATGAAGCTCAAAGTTGTTTGAGGAATAAGGACATGAAGGATAGTGTAAATGCAGGTAACACACTCATAGATGGATAGTCCTCATCATATCATTTCCAATGGTAGGTGGCACATTGCGTAGTTCGTCACGATTGAGGAGTTATGAGGTCATGAAGTTGGAAGCCCTGAAGAATGGTTAAGAAACCCCTAAATAGTTATAACAAGATGCCACAAGTCATTAGTTAAAGGGTAAAGTGGTTATAAAAAGAAATTACAGGCCAAACCTAAAGTTAAGGAAATAATTCACTTGGAAAAGTATAAATACACAACAAGAAGCCTCTCAATCGTACATTCACTTACACACATTTATTGAATATCTTCTAATTGAGCAAGTGATCTATTGGTGAATCTGAAATGGAGAATCTAATACAAAGAAAGAGTAAGGAGTGCAAAATTTTTGTGATTGCAGAGGAGAGCAAGGGTTTTCTAATAAACCCTAATTTGGTTGACCCCCATGGCTTAGGCTACTGGTGTCCCGCGAGGCACCCCCACAAGTTGTGAAACCCTTATCTCATGAGGCCCTGCGTGATGCATGTGTTATGTTATAACTGAGAGTCACCCTCAGACTGCAAGAGGATAATCTCAGTACCCATAAAAATGTAAATGGAGGTAGGTTTATGAGTGGAGGTCAAATGTACAAAGCTTAGCATAAGAATATTTAACACAGAAAACTAGGTTGGCAATGCATAAGAAAATGAGGTTCTCATTAACTTCAGTTAGTGTTTTAAGTTTAAAGGTGAGAAGGGGAAAGACTTAGTGAGGAAAGTGGACAAGTATGCCATGAGCATCCGACCTTCAAGCAACTAGTTGCAGAAAAACTCAGGCACAAGAGAACTCTTGAAATTAACTTTTAAGATACTGAAATATATCATAGCAACATTATAATCAAACCTCCATTACAATACAACTAAAACAACTCGTCCATATCATCCATGCACGATCATTTCATCATAAGAGGAAACAATACAGTGAAGAAAATATTGAAACAGATCATAGAAGCATTATAATCAAACCTCCATTACAATACAACTACAACATCTCGTCTGGATTATCCATGCATGAGCATTTCAGCATAAGAGGAAACATGACAATAAAGAAAATATTGAAATAGATCATAGCAACATTATAATCAAATCCCCATTACAATACAACTACAACATCTCATCTAGATCATCCATGCATGAGTGTTTCAACACAATAGGAAACAAGATAATGAAAGAAACTGACTTCTATTAATAAGAAAGTCCTAGGTCCCATACAAAACCAAAGAACAACTCTACTATCAAACTATTACAAAAATAGGGAGCTCTGCTCAACCATAGACCATAACATATTCTTCAATTGATGTATTTATACCCAAAATAGTGGACAACCGCTAGGAGCGTGAGTTGGCCATCATGTCCAAGGATTTTCCATCTGTGTCTCCCCATTGTCTATGTCCAATTTTCACATCTTTTCTTCCCTCCAAGAAGTTCCTTTAGTTGTCTTGTTCATTCTTTCAGAAGAAAACCAAGATCAACATGGGCCTGCAGGAAAATTGCCCCCTGTGGTATCTTGGGCTGACATCTTTTCTTCCCTCCATGCTTTCTATTTATGGAGTGAGTCAAGGTTTCAACTACCAGCTCTTTCTTTCATTAACTGATTTCTCCTCAAGATCAGGATGAGGCTCAACACCTAGGGGGCTACTACATGTTACTCTCGGATTTGACGTTGAATACGCACGTGATTGCAGGGCCATCAAAGGTAGTTTGGATCCACAGTGGTTTTCAGCCCATAATTCACCACCTTCTACCATGTAGCCCTTTCTCCATACCATGGTTTTGATTGTGGGATCGCTCAAGAATTTTATCGTTCAAGCATGTTGCGTCCCCGAAAAGAAGCGTGGTCGTTCATCTGGTCATGATTTGGGATTTGGGTGCACCTGCTAAATTTAGTGCCACCGCTAAATTTTCTCTGTCTGCCAACTCTAGGATCCATTAAAAATGTGCACAGAGATGGTGCTAATTTTTAACATGAATACTTCCCAAAAGATGATCTCTCATAGCTAATGTGGTGGCCTGAAGTCACTATGCTGACCTGTCGTGGACGGAGGGGAGATATGTGTCACTCGAAAATAGGTGGATGACATGCCCAAAAATGATGGAGATGAGTGTGATGTGTTGAGCTGAAAAACACCCATGGAGTTGGTAGGGACCGAAGCGACGCATTAGCCTAATGTTACTTAGGGACTTCGGCTCTTCGAGACTTCGAGACATTTGGATGGAAATCTCCTGAAGTAACTTTCTTCCGGTTTACATAGCAACCTCTCGGCACTTTAGGACTTCGAGAATTCGGCTCTTCAGGACTTTAGGATGTTTGGATGGAAATCTCCCAAAGTCACTTTCTCCCAGTTGACATGGAAGCCTCTCGTTAAATTCAGGACTTTGGGCCTTCCGGTCATACTGCTACAAATATCAATGGTTCTTGTTGATTTGAGATCAATGGTCCACAATTACTTCAGGAGTTCAGGCTTTGCACCCTTTCAAAGCATAGATCTTACAATCCTCTTAAGTGTCGTATCTCCGAAGTGAGAGATCCGCCTCCACGTGTCCTCTTGTTTTTTACGGTCAAGATTCACTTTGGGAGTTTGGGCTTCATAATCTTTATTCTTCTTTCTCACACAATCCTCCGAAGTGTCGTATCAACGAAGTGTTAGATCTCTTGACACGTGTCCTCATCCTTTAATGCTTCAAATTTACATCTGTACTTCGGGACGTTTGGATGGAAATCTCCCAAAGTAACTTTCTTCCGATTGACGTGGAAACCTCTCGTCACTTTGGGACTTTAGGATTTTAGCTCTTCAGGACTTCGAGACTCTGGGGCTTCTATCTAGTTGTTAATCCTTGCACAAATTTTAAATTCTAACTGTCCGAGAGCCGCTAATATGAACTACACATGGGATCTCCACCATTGAAAATTGAACCTGCTTGTTTGCTTGTATTTCAAGATCGAAATGGATTGCTTTGAAAGATGTATTTTTCTCATGGATTTTTCCCTGCGCATACAACATACTTGACCGGCCTGACTTTATCAACCAGAAGATGAAAAACTTATAGGAAGGTATGCAGAAAAGAGAGAGACTAGGTCGAGGTGTAGACATAGGTTTTAACAATAACTATACATGACCCATGACAACTTTATGTGCTAATAGGTTAGACCCACGAGAATGAGACAAATATGTAGGAGCATGGTTGTACTATTTTGTTGAGGATAAGAAAGATCTACAGGTCTTAAATCTTGTGTATTAGGTTAGCTTCATCTTTAAATGTATGTCTATATGCATGTTTTGAGGGTTACATGTTGGTGATGTTATGGTGCATGCTTGAGGCATGTATTTGGTATCTTGTTGAGAGATTGGTAAATGATTGAGGCACATATTATGTGCATGTTGTGAGGCATATTTTGGCACATGGTTGATGTACATGGTATGGTATAGTTTTTGGTACATGGTGGATGTACATGGTATGGTAGAGGTTGTGGTACATGGTTACTATACATGGTATGGTACATGTTCTGGTACATGGTGTATGTACATGGTATGGTGATGGTTTTGGTATCCATGAGAGTGGATATTGTTATAGTTGTTTGATGATGATAAATCGGTGACAGTGACAATGACAGTGATGGTGACAGGGACAGTGACAGGTTGGATTATTGATTGATCATCCGTTACAGATTGATGTAACAGTGACAATGATGGGTTGGTTTATGTAACAATGACAGTGATAGGTTGGTTGATGACAGTGGTAGTTACAAGTTGATAAATGGTAGTGGCAGTTTGAGTCTAGACTTATATTTCAAGGTAGAAGGAAGGGGTAGGGAAAGGGGGTTGTATCCTCCTTACTATTAGTGCAGGAGAACTCAAGAAATTGGAGCTTCCTTCAGGCTGGAGCCTGTGAATCAGGGGATCGTAGCCTCTTTATAGTTGGAGCCAAATAATTCAGGGAGTTGGAACTTCCTTCAAGTTGGATCCTATAAAATAGGGGGATGGAGCCTCCTTTTAGTTGTAGTTGGATAATTTAGGGAGTTGTAGCTTCCTTCAGGTTGGAGCCTATAAATAGGGGGTTGGATAATCCTTCCATTTTGTGCTAGATAATTGGGAATTTAGTGCTTCCTATGAATGTATTATTTATATATATAAGAAAGCATTTTGTAGTTTTCTCCCATTTGGGTTTCCACATAAATTTCGGTGTACTATGTACGTGGTTTTTTATTATGCACTAATGAATGACATTGTTTATGATGGAATTATATATTGAATACATAAGTGATAACTATTGAATATTACTGATAAAGTTGAATTTTGTATATTGTGATTAAAATAGGTAAAAAGCTATCATACTGATTCACCCGCCCCCTCTCAGTATTCCAACAATTGGTATTAGAGTAGGTTCCTTCAAAGACAATCTAACCAATGGAAGGTAGATCATATATAAGAGATACAAAAATAATGGAACACCAATATTTGATGGTCAGAATGGTCAGAACTATGAGATGTGGAGAAACAAGATGAAAGCATTTCTATGAGCACATGGTTATGATATTTGGAAATCAGTTGTTACAGGATACATAGGTTCAAAAAACCAAATATTGTAGCCAAGAAGGAATTGAATAGAAATAAAATATAAAAAATAACAATGGATTTACTCTTGGAAGGATTATCATATCTGGTAAAAGACAAAGTGGGACAATTTTCATTAGCCAAAGAAATTTGGGATAAGGTACATAATCTATACTTTAAGGAATCCCATTCTATCATAGAGCCAAAGCATGATAATCATAATAAAGAAGATATTGAAGAAGAACGAGAAGAAAGATTCTCTTCATGTCAGACATATTTAGAAGAAGAATATTGTGAAGAAGGCATAGTAAATCTTGAAGCAGGATTAATTAGTTCTTTAGACGATTTGACGAAAAAAAGAAGGAAGAAAAAGTCACTCAAGGAATAATTGGTCGAGCTAAATAAGGGGTGTCAAAATCCCAACTTTGAAGAACTCCAACAAATGATTACAAACCTAAAATTCCAATTATAAGAAGCTAAAAGGATTGAAGAAGCATGCAAAAGTCAGTTGGAAGAAAAGTCATTTTTGGAAGCTAAAATAGTAGCACAAATAAAGGAAGCAGAGAAGAGAGAAAATACTTTGACTAGCCATCTCAAGGAAATATTTGAAGACTTAAATAATATTGAAGAAGAATTCAGTCAACAATAAAGAAGACTTGAAGAAGAAATTGTCTCCTTGAAGACCCAACTTGAAGAAGCAAAGAGAAAGGAAGAAGTAATGAAGATCCATATGATGAAGAAAGAAAAAGATTGTGAGAAGCTTGAAGAAGACGTTGTCACATTAAGAGTTAAATTTTTCAAGATCAACAATAACACTGAAGAAAGAGAAATCTCCACATCACCAGTAAAGAATTTTGAAGGGAAGTGTTACAGGTTGCTAGAAAGAAAGAATGAAAATAAGGCTAAGAGTTATGCAGAAATCATCAGAGTCCCTATTAAGAAGGAAGAATGTGACCCCTCAAAGAACATTCCATAAATGAAGAAAACTCAAGAATAAGATTATAGAAGAGATGGATATCAAAGAAGACCCTCCACTTTTAGGTATCAACGAAGCTTCAACCATTGTGAAGGAAATAATAGAAGCGAAGATCGTGATTATCCAAGGTATGAGTTTAGAAGGACTACAATGCAAAGAAGATCATTCATTCCCAGGTATGAAAATTTATTTTATGATCATTTTTTACTTATAATAAATTTGGACATAAAGTTTTAGATCACAGAGCTTATGAAAGGCATGGCCAAGCAATAAATGTTTATGTGGCCCCACACAATATTGAATGTTACAAGTGCCACAACTATGGACATATAGTTCATGATTGTAGAAGCATGATGGATACTTATATGAAAGAGAACATTGATATCAGATACAAGAAGATTTGGAAAAGAAAACTAGAACAAGAAAAGGATGAAAAAATGAATGAAGAACACCTAGAAGTCATACTCTCAGGATTTGCAGTAGTACGATATCAGGACAAAAATACAGTAAAAGAGTAAGATATCATACTTTATGAAGATGATAAAGAGGAAGATGCCAAAATTCAGGAAGATTATGATAAGGAAGATTACTCCACATTAGGGTGGATTCCTCCACTTTTCTAATCCATCCGGCTTGGAGACTCCCAGTAAATATGAATATTGAAGAGGGGGATTCTAAGCAACAACTCTACAGATCAATGAACTATATTTTGAGTAGTCTGAAGAGTTTGCAGTTTTAGGAAAGCTAGTTTGATATCAAAAGTTCATAATGCCTTGTGATTGATTGTTTGAAGAGTAGCTTCTAGAACACAGTCCCATGCATGTATGAACTAACAGTTATGAAGAATATCAATGGAACATTTTTCAGGAAGAGATTCATGCTTGTATTGAGGATTCTAGGCATGTATTCAAACATGGATGTATTCAATATATATTGTTGTAGACATGCGGAGTCTGATTTGTAGATTGAATATACATATTAACTAGAAAGAAATATGT
Source organism: Picea glauca (assembly GCA_000966675.3). Taxonomy (NCBI): domain Eukaryota; kingdom Viridiplantae; phylum Streptophyta; class Pinopsida; order Pinales; family Pinaceae; genus Picea; species Picea glauca. The sequence goes on along the minus strand of JZKD02S1422092.1, from coordinate 44,241 downwards.
TTTGATCAGTTGCAACAAATGGATCATCATTGTGTGTAGTTGAGTAGTAGAGTAATCAAAATTTTTATGACATCTGGATAGAGATGATATCATGAGATACTTGTCTGGTAGATAAGACATGAGTTAGAGAATATGCATAATAGTGAATGAAAGCATATTGACGGGTGGGATTAGTTAGTCACATGAAGTCAAGCAATGAAAGGAACAACATAATAGGGGAAGAGAAACCATCAGCAGAAGCTATATCTTCAAAAGGAATTCTTCAATAACATGGCCATTGATATGTAATCTATGAACTTGACAAGCCATGAAGACTTAAAGACAAGTAACTTTGAATGATTTGTATATATGTCGGTGAATTACAAGAAGAAGAACCATTGGAAAAACAACCCTGGAAGAGAAGAAAGGAAGTATAGAAGCCCCACATTGATCTACATGACATCTTGCAGTGAAGACAAGGGAAAACATATTGACAGGGGGAGTTACCCTTTTTTCTATGATGTCAAAGAGGAAGAAAGAGAAAGATCAAAATCATGAAGACATGGGGAGAAGCCCCAAAGAGAGATACCATTTTCCAATGATGTCAAAGGGGGAGAGAAATGTGAGGAGATAAATGTCAGGAGCATTGGTACAGGTGGAGTATGAGTATTGCCATCAATGCCAAAGGGGGAGATTGTTGGATAGTTGGTTATCATTGATTTTGTTGGATATTTGTTTTTCATTGATGTCAACAAAAGTGGTTTTCATTGATGTCAATAGATGTGATGCCTGCATTTGAAGAAGTCTAAATGAATCCATAGAGGTGTGTTCATGAATCCCAAATTTGTTTGAGGAATAAGGACATGAAGGAAAATGTAAATGTAGGTAACACACTCATAGATGGGTATTCATTGTCTTACTGTTTCCAATGGTAGGTGGTATGTCACGTAGTTCATCACAGTTGAGGATTTATGAGGTCATAAAGTTTTAATCCTTGAATAATGGTTAAGAAACCCATAAATGGTTATAACAAGATGATACAAGTCATTAATTAAAGGTTAAAGTGGTTATAACAAGAAATTATAGATCTGCCCTAAAGTTACAGAAATAAGTCACTTGGAAAAGTATAAATACACAACAAGAAGCCTCTCATTTTTACATTCACTTACAAAAATTTGTTGAATATATTCTAAGTGAGAAAGTGATCTATTGGAAAATATGAAACTATGAATATGAGGCAGCGAAAAAGAGTAAGGAGTGAGAAAGTTTCAGGATTGTAGAGAAGAGTGAAGGTTTTCTGATAAACCCTAATTTGGCTGACCCCCGCGGGTCAGGATACTTGTGTCCCACGAGGCACCCCTGCATTTTGTACGACCCTTTTCCTGTGAGGCCCTATGTGATGCATGGTTTAGTACCGTGAGGATGAGACAAATATATATCAGGATTATTATACCAGGTTGTTGAGGCTGAGGAAGAGATACAGGTCTGAAATCTTGTGTATTGGGTCAGCTATCGATTTAAAGGTATGTCTATTTGCAAGTTTTGAGGTTTAAATGTTGGTGATTTTATGGTGCATGTTTGAGGCATGTCTTTGGTATCTTGTTGAGACATTGGTAAATGCTTGAGGCACATCTTATGTGCATGTTGTGAGGAATATTTTAGCACATGGTTGAAGTAGATGGTATGATATAGGTTCTGGTACATGGTGGATGTACATGGTATGGTACATGTTGTCGTACATGGTTTATGTACATGGTATGGTACATGTTCCAGTACATGATGGATGTACATGGTATGGTGATGGTTTTGGTATCCATGAGAGTGGATCTGGTTATAGTTGGTTGATGATGATATATCGGTGAAAATGATAGTGACAATGATGGTGACAATGACAATGGCAGGTTCGATGATTGGTTGATAATTGATGCAGGAGCATCACTCTTACTTAGCCGCATGCCAGCAGCCAGCGAAACAATGCACATGGATGGAGCAGATCCCGAGGAGAGAGAAGTGCCATACTTCTCATTTTTTGTATTAAATCCCAAATTTAATGTAATTAAGTGTGTAAGGCTCGAGGAAAGAAGAGCCATTGTATTTGTACAGGATGCATGTAAGTCACTTTAAATGGATAACAGGTAGATGAATCTATATCCAATTTAGATAAGTTGTAAATTAATTATAATTTAATGTTTTAGGTGAGGAAGCCTCGAGAATCCCCTCATTTGTAAAAAGATCAATGTATTTGAAATAATAATGCATGAGAATAATATATCTCTCAAGCTGTAGAGTGTATTAGAAGAATTCAGGAGAGGAGAGAAGAAATGAGAATCTATTGCAGTCCAGTCTTGTAAACATTGTAAAGTCTTGTAAAAAATATTCAGATTAATAGAAAAGTAGATTTCCCTACATATGAATCTATGTGTGTGTGTTCTATGTGAATGAGTAAATGTTTTCTGAATTTTTACTATGCATGTGTGAATGGCATGGGTGTATAAATGTTCCCTTTGCATGAATATATAGAATTATGTGTCTGTGTGAATTTATGGGTGTTCCAGGCTCTCAAGGTTGTGCAAGAAGTGCACATTAGAGTTATTAGAAAAATCTAAAAGGCCAGCACAAGGAGTGCGCAAGAAATCAGGAAGGAGTTCTGTGAGGAGCGTGCAGGGTGGGAACACCAGAACCTATCATAAGATTATAAAGGATAGTGAAAGGAGTGCAAGGAGTGAGCACAAGGAGTATGCCTACACTCATAGCAGTGTAAACTCTCAAGGGAACTCCAATGCAAGGAGTGCACAAAGTGAGTGCAAGGAGTGTGCCTACACTCAGAGCAGTGTAAAAGATCAAGGGAAGGCCAGTGCAAGGAGTGCACTCCTGTAGACTTACATAAGGTTAAGATTAGGAAGGATAGTGCTATTATGCACAAAGTAAGTGCAAGGGGTGCACATGTGAGTCTCTAAATTCCAAGACTTAGGAGAGTGAGTGCAAGGAGTGCACGAAACCAACACTTTGTTAAAGTGTTGGTCAAGATCAGTAGGAAGAGCACAGAGTTCCAAGAGGGAGTTGAAGGAACAATTTGACCATGTTCATAAGCTCATATGAGAAGCGCAAGGATTACACCAAAGAAATTATCATAAGTTCCAAGATCAGGAGAGATAACACTAATGTGTGTAGAGCCTATGCAAGGAGTGCAGAGGGAGAGAACTTTCTAAAGTTCCATATTGCGAGAGAAGCGCAAGGCACTCATACTTTGTTTGAAGTAACAATCTCAGGAGGTGTAGTGTTTCATATAATGTAATAAGAGGCCAAGGATTTGACCCTGCAGAGGAGAGATCCAAGGCCAAGCCTTTGAAACCTTTGATAAATCCTTTGTTGATGGGAAACGAAGCCACAGAGGAGAAGAAACCATAATAGTCGTTGGATTGGTTGTGGAAACAAATCTGGGTCATTAGATAAAACCCAGACAAGAGGAGAAGTGTATTCAAGAGGAGATCATATCCCATCCATAGGATCTAATCACAAGAAACGTGAGTCGTAGATCTCACGATTTGGTGATTCTGCACTTCGGGAAAGATTGGTCCTTGTGTTTCCAGGAGGATAAAACTGCAAAGCTAAGAGTCCTGAAAAAGATCTCAGTCATAGATCATAGAGTGAAATAGGGCCATCGATTGTTAAGCCCTTTAGGAATTTGGCTATCTAGGAGGTTTTAGAGGTAGTCGTGGCAGAGTGTTTGAAGCCCTAAAGCTTCGAAGCACCAGAGTTAATCTCCGTCGTTGATCAAATAGGGGGAATCTCAGTCGTAGATCTCCACCCTTCGCTAATTTAGAATTCAAATATTCATGAGTTTGGTGGTGTTAATTTGGTGGAGAAAACCTCAAATCTCTGAAGACCGAAGTTAATCACAATCGTTGGTTGTAGGAAGAGTGTGAGTTGTAGATTGTGGTTCGGTAGTTCGGAGGCATTGTCTGTTGGAGACGCAGAGACCTACGAAGCCCAGAGTCCTGAAGTATATCTCCATTGTAGATCGTAGAGGAGGTAGAAATCACGTCAGCTTTCATATCTAGTCGTAGAAGTTTGGAGAATGGAAGAATATGGAGAGGACCTACACCCACTGATCACATCAAATTTATGACCGAATTTGGTCGGTAACCACTACGGGAGATTGGAGTGGTGTTTTTGGAATATCCTCTAGAGTGTCGAATTATTGGATCTCCAAATAACACCTTTCAGTTAAGCTCTTAGTTCTATCTTGAGGTCATATGATATTTCTATCGGGGAAAAAGGGGCTAACGCTTGAGGTTTGATTCCAAGGAGAAAGGGGATTAGAGTAAGTGCCTGTGGGTTTTGTGTGGACATGCATAAGGAAAGAAAGGGCTTGTGAACATAAGAGAGGATCCATTAGGTATCCGAGAGATAATTTGTCTCCAGAATAATATCCTAGACCAGGAGGTCACGCGAGCCCCCCTAGGGGGGGGGGGGGTTGCATCAAAGTAGTATCAGAGATTGCAAATTTTTTTTCTGATCCCATCAAAGTTCTATTAGAGTAGAACCTTTGTTTACAAAAAGTAGGCAGAGAAGGAGAATATTAGAGTTGATTTTTTATCTGAAGGTAGTAGTAAAAGGAGGAGAGGTAAAGTATTGATGCTCTATGCGAAGAACTATTTGCAAATGTGCAACAGGAGAGCCGACAACCACGTGGGATGAAAGGGAAGGATCGATTGTTTTCTTAGAGTAGAGGATATCCTATGGATTTCTTAAGGTGAGTAGTTGGAGTACAACAACCAGATAGAAAGGAGTGCTCAAGAGAAGGAGTGAGCGCAAGGTGTGCACCTACACTCAAAAAGCATGTAAAAGCACAGGGAGGAGGTTCCAGCAGGTGAACCAGAGGACAATTGAGGAGAGCTTGGAAGAGGTTGATTGTAGCTCACAGCGAGCAAGTGGAATTTCACAAAGGAGAGGAGAAAATGGCTACTGAAGGCCATAGACAATGTCCAAGAGGAGACCACAAGAGGAAGAGAAGAGAGGAGATGGATAAAGAGATCAAGGAGACTGGAGAGGAACTCCACAGATTAATGTTGAAATGGCAGAGAATGCAACAAGGAGAGTAAGGGATCTGGAGGTATGAGTGGCCCATGAAGAAAAAGGTGAAGTGGCCTATCCAACAATTGATTTCTAGGAGGCAAAAGTAGATGTGGAAGAGGTGGTTGAGGCAAGTGGAAAACCTCAAGGACATAGAGGAGAATATGGTTTACATATGTAAACCAGAATATGGAAAAATCCTAGATGAAGACGGTGAAGAGAGGGAAGTTGAAGATCTCATATATTTCCAGAAGGGTAATGAGAGGATATTAGTCAAAGATCTCGAATACTGTTAGGAGGTAAGAAAGGAAAAGTCAAGTTTCTAGGTGAGAAAGGAGGAGATGAGACTGTATGAGAGTCTCAAGAACTACAAGAAGAGTTCAAATCAACAAGGAGTGGTGACAGAAAAAAAGGAGAAAATGAGATTGTTTGAGGGTCTTAGGAACTCATAGAAGAGTTCAAATCAACAAGGAGTGATGACAGAAAAGAAGGAGGGGATGAGACTATCTGAGAGTCTCAAGAACTCAGAGGAGAGTTCATATTATAAAGGAGTGTTTATAGGGGAGGAAATGGATCAGGAAGGAGTGTTGAAAGAAGAGATAGAAGAGAAGGAGGAAGGAGAAGATCGTCAACATTGAAGATTGATGATAGGAGGGATCAACATATCTCTTGGAGTGAGATTTGTAAGGGCTCATGTTTATGAGGAAATGGTGTAGGAGACACAAAAATAAGAATTGACCCATGGAGATGGTCAAAGGAGATAAAAATAAGAGGAGAATTTAGATTCCATAATCACTCAGTGGGAGAAATATTTGAAGCTACTGTAGGATTCGTTAAGAAATCTAGAGACATAAGAAGGCTACCAAAAGGAGATAGTCATGCAGAGTGAAGAAAAATTATAGCATGAGGAGCAGTTGGATGAAGCTGAACTTATGCCATCCCAAGGATAAGATAGAGGAATAAAGTAACTGGCAGAAAGAAAATTGTTAGAGGAGATGGTTGAGCAGCATCTCAATAATATTGTTGTAGGATTGGAGTATACAGTGGAGTGGAAAGCCAATGTCATAGGTAATGAAGTTATCATGGGAGATCACGATGATCTGCCCTTTGATCTGTATGAAGAATTGGAAGCCCTGGGAGAAGGAGAAATAACCCATAGGAGGCTCATCCAACAATCCAAGTTGGAGATTGAGGTAGAAGAGGAGATGCAACAACAAAGAAGATTGCAGGAGAGGAGTCAGCCCATGGACAAGCTCAACAAGGAGATAGAATAAATGAGGAGTATGATGTTGATGTCGGTAAAGGATATAGTCAACAACAGGTGGAGGATGAAAAGAGGATATTGCAATGGAAAATCAAATGGGGCACTACAACATAAAATTTGGAAACCAGGAGGAGAGCCTGTAGTAGCGGCAGGACAACAACAGTAGCTAAAAGACAAAGGAGCAGGTGGACAATTCCAGAGTGAATTTTGGGACCCTGTGGGATGTCAAAAACATCAACATAGGAGCCATGAACAAGAGCAAATGATTTTTTCAGTAGGGGATTATGATGCAAGATCATCACTCCTACTCAGAAGCACATTAGCAACCACCACAACAACGCACATTGATGGAGTAGATCCTGAGGACAGAGAAATGGCAACCTTCTCATTTTTGGTTTTAAATCCAAAATTATATGTAATTAAGTGTGTAAGTCTCTAGCAAATAAGATCCATTGAATTTGTACAAGATACATGTAGGTCAACTTAAATGGTTGATAGGTAGATGAGTTGTAAATTAATTGTAATTTAATGTAGTAGGTGAGGAAGGATTCAGAAGCCCCTCTTTTGTAAAAATATCAATGTATTTGAAATCATAATGCATGAGAAGAATATAGTTCTCAATAAGTAGAGAGTATTAGGAGAATTCAAGAGAGGAGAGAAGAACTAAGACTTTGTGGCAGTCTAGTCTTGTAAACATTGTAAACTCTTGTAAAAATCATTCAGATTAATAGAAAAGAAGATTTACCTATATATGAATCTTTGTGTGTGTGTGTTCTATGTGAACGAGTAGGTGTTTTATGAATATTTATGGAATTTTTACTGTGCATGTGTGAATGCCATGAGAGTATAAAATTTCCCTTTGCAGGAATAGATAGAATTCCCTGTTTGTGTGAATTTCTGAGTGTTTTGGGCTCTCAAGGTTGTGAAAGGAGTGTACATTAGAGTTATTAGAAAAAGAAAAGGCCAGCGCAAGGAGTGTGAAAGAAACCATTCAGGAGTTATGTGAGGAGCGTGCCAGGTGGACACAATTAAACCAGTCATAATATTGGAAGGGATAGTGCAAGGAGTGCACATACTGACGCGAGGAGTATGCCTACACTAAGAGCAATGTAAAATATCAAGGGAATTCCAGTGCAAGGAGTGAACAGAGCGAGCAAAAGGAGTGTGCCTACACTTAGAGCAGTGTAAACACTTAAGGGAAGGTCAGTGCAAGGAGTGCACGCCAATTGAATTACGGAAGGTTAAGCTTGGGAAGGATAGTGTAAGTCTACACAGAGTAAGCGCAAGGAGTGCACATGTGAATCTGTAAAGTCCAAGACTCGGGAGAGAGAGTGAAAGGTGTGCACGAAACCAACACTTTGTTAAAGTGTTGGTCAAGTTCAGGAGGAAGAGCACAGAGTTCCAAGAGGGAGTTGAAGGAACACTTTGACCATGTTCATAAGCTTCGGAGAGAAGCACAAGGAGTGTGCCAAATAACTTATCATAAGTATGAAGCTCAGGAGAGATAACACTAATGTGTGCAGAGCCTATACAAGGAGTGCAGAGGGCAAGAAATTTCTAAAATTCCAGATTGCGGTAGAAGCGCAATGTGTGCGCTCATACTTTGTTTGAAGTAAAAAGCTCATGAGGTGTATTGTTTCATAGAACGCAAGAAAATGCCAAGGATTTGACTCTGTAGAGGAGAGATCAAAGGCCAAGCCTTTGAAACCTTTGAGAAATCCTTTGTTGATGGGAAACAGATCTACAGAGGAAAAGAAACCACAATAGTCATTGGATTGGTTGTGGAAATAGATCTGGGCCATTGGATAAAACCCATACAAGAGGAGAAGTGCAATCAAGAGTAGATAAAATCCCAGCCATTGGATCCGAGCGTAAGGAATGTGAGCCATAGATCTCACGATTCGACGATTCATCACTTAAGGAAATATTGGTCATTATGTTTCCAGGAGGAGAAAACCTTGAAGCTCGTAGTCCTGAAACATATCTCATTCATAGATCACAGAGTGAAGTGGGGTTGTCGATTGTTAATACCTTCGACACTTAGACTATCCGAGAGATTTTAGAGGTAGTCACTGCAGAGTGCTCAAAGCTCACGCACCAAAGTTAATTTCCATCATTGATCAAATAGGGGGAGTCTCAGTCATAGATCTCCACCCTTCGCCAATTCAACATTCGATTGTTTAGGTGTTTGGTGGTGGTCATTTGGAGGAGAAAACCCTGAATCTATGAATCCCGGAGTTAATCATAGTCGTTGGTTGTAGGAGGAGTGTGAGTCGTAGATTACGGTTCGACAGTTCAGAGAAATTGTGTATTGCAGTCGCAGAAACCTTTGAAACCCAAAATATCGAAGTAGATCTCCATCGTAGATCGTGGAGGAGGGATAAATCATGTTAGACATCATATCTGTCCATAGAATTTTGGAGAATGAAAGGATATGGAGAGGACCTACACCCGCTGGTCACGTCAACTTTATGAACGAATTAGGTCGGTAACCACTCTGAGAGATTGGAGTGTTGTGTTTGGTGAATCCTCTGTAGTGTTGAAGTCATGTAGCCTTGAATGGAACCTTTCCCTTAAGCGCTTGGTTCTAGCCCGAGGTCATATGAGATTTACGCCTGGTAAAAAGGGATAACACCTGAGGTTCGATTCCGATGAGAAAGGGGCTTAGAGTAAGAACCCATGGGTTTTTTGTAGACATCCATAAGGAAAGAAAGGACCTGTGAACATAAGAGAGGATCCATCAGGGATCTGAGAGATAATCCATCTCCAAAAGAAGATCCTAGATAGGGAGGTCGTGCGAGCCCCCCTAGGGGGGTTGCATCAATAATCAGTTACAGGTTGATGTAACAGTGATAGTGACAAGTTGGTTGATGGAAGTGGTAGTTACAGGTTGATCAATGGTAGTGATAGTTTGAGTCTACACTTATGTTTTAGGCTGGAAGGAGGGGGAAAGGAAAGGGGGTTGTAGCCTCCTTCCGTTTGGTGTTGGACAACTCAGGGAATTAGAGCTTCCTTCAAGTTGGAGCCTGTAAATCAGGGGGTCATATCCACCTTCTAATTGGAGCCATAGAATTCAAGGAGTTGGAGATTCCTTTAGGTTGGAGCCTGTAAACTAGGGAGTTAGAGCCTCCTTCCAGTTATAGTTGGAGAATTCAGGGAGTTGTAGCTTCCTTCGGGTTGGAGCCTCCTTCCAATTGGTGTTGGAGAATTGGGAAGTCAGTGCTTCCTATGAATGTATTCTTTATATATATAAGAAATAATTCCATGGTTTTCTCCCATTTGGATTTCCATGTAAATTCTGGTGTACTATGTATTTGTGGTTGTTTATTATGTATTGATGAATGATATTGTTTATGATGCAATGATATATTGAATATATAAGTGATAAATATTGAATAATGTTGATAAAGTTGAATTTTATATACTATAATTGAAATTGGTAAGAAGTGTTCATACTGATTCCCTGCCCCTCTTAGTATTCCAACAGGCAGGTTGTAGAAGTATCGTGACAGGATAGAAAGACAATGTGACATAAAATATATAGTGGAAAAAGGTAATCGATGTAGAACGTGTTGACATTACATGA
>JZKD02S1422092.1:5260-19883 GCA_000966675.3 Picea glauca | reverse complement strand
TGGCCTCGAAATGAATTACTCGCCACGTTGGTAGGTGAAGAGGCTCCTCATGGGTTAATGAGGGATGGGGGTGAACCATCCATCCATGGAGGCCTTAGACCTGACCACCGCGGGGAAATTCATGCGACACACAACCTCACCGAAAAGAAAAGGCAGGTAAAAGGTGTGGAAGGGGGATGCGAGGGGGATCGCAGGAAAAGATCGGAAGAACTCTGGAGAAAAATACAGAGTGAGTGATAGTAGAGAAGGAGGAGAGTAACCTTCATTCTCAATCGCTGAAGAACAGAGACAGAGAGTCTCAAGCATCGTGGTCTAGCTCGGGGGTGGCTAGTGGTAAATCCATTTGGAGTCATTGAGCCTACAGTTGGGTGGAAACGAGCACCCCTCTCAGCAGTTGCATCAAACCCGATGTTTTTTTGATAAGTGTTTTATATCTTGTATCTTGAAATTTATATGCTGACATGTATGCTCATAGTCTGTGCAATTATGAATGGTTTCAGTATAAGACTGTCTGCATGGTGTTTTGATCAGAAATGATGGTTGCATGCTTTATTGGAAATACCACGTATGGCTTATGTTTATATATATTGAACTAATACAGATTTTCAAGTTTGCTCTCAGGAGATTTGTTCCCGTATTTGTCTTACCTGATTCCTTGGATAGATTTCCCCACGAAAGGACCCTTTTGAGACCACTCCCTTACCTTCTAGAAGACCTTCTAGTCTAGTCTTCAAAACCTGGTGTAAATTGCCTGAGGACCCGAAGGAGGATGTTATAGTTTAAGTCTTAAAATCTCACACAAGGGAGAATGGTCCTCATAGACCTAAACATTTCTACATTTCGATACCCGGAATACCCAAGGGTGAGTTCCCTTACACTCGCAAGTCCCGAAATCTCGACTTATGAAATCTCGAAATATTAGCGTGAGGGTAAATTAAGAGTTATCGGAGTTTCGACACCCAGAGTATCTAGGTGCGAGTTCTCTCGTACTCGCGAGTCCCAAAACCCTGACCCGCAAAATCCCGAAATGAAAGCATGTGGATGAGTTAGGACCTTTCGGTGGTTCGGTACCCAGGATACCATCCATCTTTCTAAATGCACGAATGAGATCATTTCAGAGGATCTGAGGTTGGTTACGACCGTAAAGTTGAATGAAGGAATGCAGGCGATAATGCCTTGGCCCTTTTTTAACCTTTGCAAGTAACGATGAAATCGGGACCATCGATCCCAAGACCCATGGGAGTGCATGGACCATCCAGCCTTAGAGTACACGTGGTGGCCAGTAAGCATTTTGGCATTTCGGCAACCAGGGGACTAGAGGGTAAGAACCCTTGTCCTCACGACTCGCGAAATCCTGATGGGTGAAATCCCAAAAGGACAATACACGGACGTGATTCGATATTTCGACATTTCGGAAATCATAATACTCAAGGGCATATTCCCTTATACTCGCAAGTCCCGAAATCCCGACTTGCGAAGTCATGATATGGCATAGTGTGACTTGGATCTACATTTTTGGCGTTTTGGTACACGAGACCCCCAAAGGGCAGTTTTGTTTTGTGTGTCTACTAGATTCCAAACCCCAAAATGAGCTTAGAAATGAATACCGGTTTCGGAGTTTCGGATCTCGGGAAACCTAAGTGTGAGGCCTCTTGTCTGCGCATATCCTGAAATCTCGGTATACAAAACCCCGAAATAATAATAGCACTAATGAGATAGGCTGCTTCGGTATTTCGGCACCCGGGATACCTAACGGTAAGTTTTCTTGTGCTTGCTAGTCCCTAAAACTCGGTTTGTGAATTCCTGAAATGGGCTGAGTGACACCTATATATATATGTACGTAGGATTCGGAGTTTCAGTTCATGGGAAAACCCAGTGCGAGACCTCCTGTCATCGCATACCCCAAAATCCCAATGGAGGAAACCCCGAAACAGTGAAGCATGTTTAGAATTGGTGTTTTTGGAGTTTCGGCTCCCGGGAAAACAAGATGTGAAACCTCCTATCATCGCATCCCCCGAAGTTTCGGTATGCGAAATCCCGAAGGGTAGAGTGCTCAGACTTAACCTGGGTCGTTGTTAATTGTGTTAAGTGGTTAGATCCATTTCGGATTTCGACCCTTCGAAAGACAAGAGAGAAAGGGGAATACGTGCATCGCGATTTCCCGAATCGCGAAAGCCGACGAGCACCTCCCCGATAAGGCTTTTGGTCATAGCCGCTGATCATATGAGTGTGGTTAAGGGATAGCAGGGTCTGTATCAGGTCTCGTAGGGATTTGGGGAATTTTGTTCATCGGAGAAAAGATGAAAAAGGCCGATTTTTTTTTTATTTCTGTAGTGGTTGTGTTACACCATGCCTAAAGGGAACATACAACCAAAAACATCAAAACTACAAGAGTAGCATTTAATTATTTTAGGTGAAATTAATTGCTTACTTAACAAGTGGAGTTGCGGAGCAACAAGTTCCTGCTAAGAAGGAAGAAAACACGTGCTTCCATGTTCATGAAAACAATATAAATAAATAAAAATAGTTTATGACATATAGTTTTGTATAAACAAAAAAAATGAATAAGCCCTATCACGTGGAAATTAGCCACATTGAATAAAAATTCCAAAGTGAGTAGGAATGTACGCTCAACTCAATACATCAATGATGTTGTTCATATTGATAATTAAGTCATCATCATGCCTCAGAGGAATTTACGTCTCATCCTTATTATACGATTCACCCTTGAATTCATGACTGTTTATTCCGGTTGATCATAATGTTTTTTCCTAAGGTTAATTAAGAGAGAATATTGTAATGTGAGAATGAGACATGATTCCATGAGGTGATTTGGATGGTTTTTCTGAGATGCTAATCCTTGCAATTCTTAGTAGTTTATTCATATTGATGACTTAATGATGCCTTGATAATGAATAGAGACAACGTCGTATGTTGACGATACGATATCTCTTGGTTGGATTGAATGATGCTTTCCTCAGTTGATAAGGATATCTTGTATATAGAGATAACCACTACTATCTGCTATAGAAATGGTACTATCTTCCTGTCATAGTAGGTGTTTTGGTGAGACTAATGCATGTACTTTCATGATTGGATGAGGCACCCCTACTTTTCATGCTTGAGAATGAGGTGTACGTTCCTTCTGAATCATCCCAAAATTGAGTGGAGTAGACAAGGTGCTCCCCGATAAAAAATGAGGTTATCGTCAAGCACGTATCCTGCTCTCATGGCTATCTCGTGACCTTTGTTATTCATTCCTAAGTGTTTCTTGTTGTATCGATCATAGATCAAGATGTGTATCATGAAAAGGAATAAATATTGGTATCATGAAGAGAGAACTACAGGTGGTGGCTGAGTAGGTGACGACAAGGCCCCTAAAGCATGTTTGTTTCGTCTATGTGATGTGTTTCTTGTTGTTTCGATAGAGAAATAATCGTATAAGTAATGGGTGTACATAAAGTAGTTCCAGTGGTGAAAGTGGTGAAAGTAGGTTCCAGTGTTCTCCTCAATAGTAACAAGTCTATATTGTACATAGACAGATGATCTCCTGTTGAATTCTTGTACAACCTGAATCGCTCACCATCTCATTTCCACTTGCACTTATTGATAAATAATAGAATTAAAGTTTTAAAAAATAGATTTTTAAAATAATGTTATTTAATCATTTTTTTATAATGTCATGGATTGTGGTGGAAAATAAAAGAGTGTAACCTATTTTCTCAGCGCTTACACGTTTCAGTGGTTGTGATCTGCATGCAACACACCTAACACATACCAGCTTCGTTTTACTAGTCTGGTTGTCTTCTTGTGGGAACAGGTTCGCTTTACTAGTCCCGTTGTCTGCATGTGGGAAGAAATTTTAGTTAGAACAAGTTGTTGCATGGCCTGTTGCAACCTCTGCTAGGGAAACCACTCAGGAAATTATATGGGTTCAGAGAGGCTATTTCAATACTTTTTTAGATATCAAGCGATCAAGCTAAAGGGAGGGCAGGGTTTGGGGAGCAGGATTAAAAAAATAACAAGATTTTGCCAGTTCCAGTTGGACCGACGACAAGCATGAGCATGGATTTCATCCTGCAAGCGTGAGCATGACTTTCATCCAGCAAGAGTGAGCATGAATTTCATATTTCCTCACCTAATGTAAGGGGATTGTCAAGCATCATTGTGGGGCTTACTGGTTTTGGAAGAATGTCATATTCGTTGCATATAAACAAATGTGTAAGGTCTAGTAGCTGAGTAATTTTGAAAGCATGTGGTGAAGAATTTGTTCCTGTTGGAATGCAATGATTTGGTTGATAATACAACATTGTCAACATAACGCAACAAACTCACCAATTAAAAATTGGTGTTTTGACCAGTCTAAGAGGGATAACCTGCATTAAATGGGCCTGAGGGTGAGGGAAGTGAGAGCAACTTGGTTTGAGAGGGATGGCTGGATTTTATTTCTTAGTGAGTGTTCTAAATTAACTCTTCTTGATGATCATCAATAGAGTATCGATGCGACAGTCCTAGATAGAGCCACCCTTTCTTTCAGATAGGGATACTCCTTTGGCCCAGAAATTTTCTATGCGTAAAATGCCCAGATAGAGCCACCCTTGCTTTTAGATAGAGATACTCCTTTGGCCCAAAAGAAATATGTGTGTAAAATGATGGAGGATTTAAGGTATCAGTGGATGATTGACTCATCTGTAAAGAGGATATTAAAGGTCAGTTTTGAAATTATAAGAAAATTTTGGATGTTGGATTAATTTTTTGCTCACATTTAACTTTCTACAACTTGTTAATTCATAAACTAATGTCAATCTTACATATACTATAACATAATATTTAAGATAATTTTTTTCTAAAAAATTCAAATATGTAATGGTACTCACTAGGAGAGAGTTGATGTAGCCCAATTCTAGATTTAATCACCAATATGTTGCTTGTAACAGATTTGTGTCGTCTTTCTACAAGATTTGTGTTGGCCTTCTACAAGACAGATCATTTCAGATCCCATAGTGCAGATCAATGGCTAGGAGGGAGCAGAAGGGAATGGAGGGGCTCAGATTCAGGATGCAGACGCTGAGATGAAGGGGAAAATGAAAAATCGGAACCCAAATCATTTCTGATCCCATAGCGCGGATCAATGGCTAGGATGAAGCAAAAGGGAATGGAGGGGCTCAGATTCGGGATGTTGAGATGAAGGAGAAAATGAAAAGTCGGAACCCTAAGCACAAGGGGGAAACACACCGGGTAAGTGCTCCTATGACTTTGGTGATCTTGTCAAAGTGATGAAGGCGATGACATCATAGCCTTCTGGCCACCATTCTGTGATGAATGCAGCGACATCATTATGGTCTTGAACCAGTGCAATATACAAAACACCCAACTAAGAAACAATATAGAGAAGCCCAACCAACGAAAGAAAATCTACAAGCGAGGAGGAAATATAGGGTTGGCTATGCTTTCCTCATATAGAGGGTTGGCTATGCTTGCCTCATGGACACATCTGTGTCATGCAGTCTATTTTTCATGCAAAGAAAAATGGATGCGTGTAAGAAAAATGAATGCCATAAATATGGGCTATGGGCTAAATGGATTTGAGAAAAATTATTATGAATTAATGCTAGACACCAAGTCTAGCATTAGTTCATTTAAAGTTGAATTTCCTTAAATTATGAAAAAAATATCCTAAGTTAGCCCTGATATGAGGCCAAATAAGAACTCAAACTATAAACTTAGGATAAAAAATAAAATGCATATTCAAAAATTTATAAATTTTCCCAAACTTTATGTTAAAACAATGAAAGTTCATTGATTTATGTGCAAGATTAATACAAAAGTTGAGAATCGATTACTATAGTCCCTACAGCTCGAAGGGCATGGACTAAAAATCGATATGGGCATATTGTATGCATAGTCAAATGCAAATGCAACAATAGAACTTATGGAGATACAACTATGGATTTGGTCAAGCGGAAAACATCAATAGCCAAGCCAAAAATAATAATAAAATAATAACAATATTGTTGTGTTTAGTTGGACAAATAGATAGATTTTGGAATAAATTTCAATCCCCAAACACAATTATATATAACCAAATATATGATTATAAAAGCATTTATAATTAAAAATAAAACACAATTATAACCAAATATATAATTATAAAAATCTTTATAAATAAATTGTTTTTTAATAATACAGGTTATTGCATTTAGGCCTATTCTCTCATTTACATATATATACATGTTAAATGAAAATTAAAACTGTATAATTAATTCCTTAATCATTAAGCAATGTACATTGCTACATTTATTACCATATATTGTTTCTCTCTTAAATTTCTTCTTTCTCTATGAGATGCACATATTGAATGACACTGCATAGTTAATTCTTTAATCACTATACAATGCACTTAAGTCACCAGACACCTGGACACGGGACACAGAGGACACGTAAATATGAGTGTCGTACACAGACATGATGACCCCCAGAAACATGACATGGAGGAAACATTATATATATATATATATATAATTATGAATTACACATACAAAATTGAAATAATTAATAAAATTGTAAACATTTTAATTTTACATGAATGATGATGATGATATCATGATACATAGTACAAATTCATTATTCAGTGATACAATGAATCATGATACATCATACAACTAGTACTAAGTTATAAGTTCTAACATAAATCATGAATCATGATAAATATTAAAATCATAATGACAAACATTGAAATTTGAAACATAAGAAATTCAAACCATAAACTGCAGTTTTCTCATTAAGTCATCAAAATCAAAATGTGTTACATAGACTCATTCAAGATACCAAAGAAGAAATTTGTCAACACTAATAGTTCTGAGAATGAGATGTTGACCTTTTTATCAAATGCCATGAAAAGGATGGAGGCTAGTTTTGCTAAGCAAACATAAACACTCCAACAACAAAACCAAGCCATGCAAAACAAGATAGTTCATTTAAAAATGCAAGCCCAACAAAACAGGTTTCAACCAAGAGATGGTGGTTGGGATAAGCCTAGGAAACCTCAACATAATCAAAATCAAAAAGTTATCAATCCTCTAGAAACAAATAATGTGGCGGATGAAGAACCCTTACCATGGTGCAACCCTTGTAATCTACCACATAACCAAGAGAGTTGTATGGTTTCCAAAGAGGACACTCCACTGGCAAGTGAGATTTACATGATGGACCAAGTAATTATATCAACTCTGTGGGTGATTTGTTTGATATGATTAATAATATCTCCAACACTTCTAATGAATAAGTCAAAGGGGGAAAAGAAAAGAGTCTTGACCAAGCCACCATTGCTAAAGATTTAGTTCCCAAGCCAACTTAAGAAGAAATCAAAAGAAGGATTAAAGAAAAAGATTGAGTCACATACCAATGAAGGGGTAAACAACATCAATCACAACCTCAAAATCCACAAATCCAACAACCCCAAAGTGCACGTAGTCCACAATCTCAAGGTACTCAAGATCCCTAACCCCAAGTCCACAATTTGGAACGCTTTTCTGTAGGACACATGTCTTGGAATCGTGACACAAATTTATGTTGTGTCGGACATGATTTAATTTCGTGTCCCATACACATGACACGTAGTTGCATCGAATCCAACACGTGTCAGTTCGAATCGTGTCGAATTCGACAGACCCGAGACACGGAGGGGGTTTAGAATGTGTCCTGTGACTAAGCAAAACAAATATTGAATGACACTGCATAGTTAATTCTTTAATCACTAAACAATGAGCATCGCTTCAACTATTAGCATATATTGATTATTAAATCATTAAGCAATATGCATTGCTCTAACTATCACCTTATATTATTCTCTCTATTACCTTACATTGATTAACTAATTGAATTACTAAATGCTAAATATAAGATTTTTCATATATTGATTAACTAATTTGGATTACTAAATGTTAAATACAATATTTATTGATTATTATCACTCAGATTTTAAGAACCTCAAGAATACTCCATCATCGCATAGTTTCCATGTCAACCCACCCATAAGAAATGTGCACAATGACTCCTCGTTCAATTTTAAATTCCAAACATGATGTGAAAAGACAATGCACTATTGTACTCATGTTGTAACTATTAATAATTTTGTTCATTTATCTGTGTTAACCTAGATTCTACCAACATAAGCATCAATTTAAAGCTCAGTTTTAAGAGCCTATGCACCACTATATACACATCCTCTTCATAGAACTTCATCCAAAAATTCGAAAAAACCATCGGAATCAGATTATCAAATTTTGATAATTGAGTTGAGTTAATAATCATCAAAAAACTTCAAGGTGAAATTAATTATACTATAATAAGATCCGGAGAATAATACACAGAAATAACCATGAATGCGATTATTTATTGGTGTATCACGTTTTTGTGTGAAATGCATTATTTTTGTACAGTTGACATTTCATTAATATTCAATTCAGCCATGTGTTTTTTAATGTAGAAGTTTGAATTAATAGAAAATATCAGAAACACTGTTTCACTAAGCCTTGATAGCCACAATAAATATACCTATGAAATATTCAGCAGCTGAGAAATACTTCTT
The DNA here is from genome assembly GCA_000966675.3 of Picea glauca. Taxonomy (NCBI): domain Eukaryota; kingdom Viridiplantae; phylum Streptophyta; class Pinopsida; order Pinales; family Pinaceae; genus Picea; species Picea glauca. The sequence goes on along the minus strand of JZKD02S1422092.1, from coordinate 11,293 downwards.
GTAATCAAATAATTCCCTCTTGATTTATTTCCTTTATTCATTGAGTTCAGTTAAATATTGGCCCCACCAATCAAATAAAAAGAATTTCATATTACAATTTCAAATATCAAACCTTGTAACTTTAACAATCCATTAAAAGTTCTACCGAAAACCCCTCAAATAAAGTATAGACTTCTCCGTTAGCAATATGATGGATAGATGGTATTTGATCCTTTTGATATGACGACATAGAGCCTAAACATTAATCAGTTTTGCAGCAGGGAGAGTAAGGAGCCTTTCTTCCGTGGAGTCTCTCATTTCTCTTTTCCAAAAACCGCCGAATAGAAAATTTTGAAGTAGTTGGAGTACAGAGTGAATTTATACAGTGAGTTTTATTTCTGAACTCTCTAATAGTATCAACAGACTTGGATTACATTTAACATGTCATTATAATTAATAATGCATTACTAGCAGAGAAAATAAATCTACGCTACATCGATATCATAAAAACCTCCATAAGATAATATAATACCAACATAAGAATGATTATGCAGCCCACTTGAGGTGCCTTACACATGCAACCATACACTTGTCTGCATGAAATGCGATCCATTTGTTGATTACAGTTACCATCTTGACTCGTACTTGGACATGTTGGTTGAAAGCTTGAAAAGTGGATTTGCAAAAGCAGAGGTTGTTAGTGTTTGCACCACTCGTACCCAAATCGAATATGATAAAGAGAAAGTTACTCGTAAGTCCGTTCGAAGAATTTTACATTCTCTTTGATTCTGATCTAAACTAGTTGTTTGGTTCAGATCTTGCGAAGATCATTCAAATTAGTAACCATCTTATGAAGAGAAAATTCCTCCTAGAATGTATAATAGCTGCGTGAATTAGAATTTGAATCCAAAGTTTAATTGACAATAATCTCCATTTGCGTCCATGGTTGAATCAAATGGAAAATTGATACACAAATTGAACAATTATTATTTCGTAAAGTCCATTGTTGGCCCTTGACCAAGTTTTGGGAGTTTCTTGGTCATGTTGACCTATTTTGGGACTTCGACAGCCTATCGAAGGAGGAGCGCAACACAAAGCGGAGATCACGAGATCTCGGCCCACTTTTGGGTCATTTTTGGGTTTTTGGGAATATGTAACGGGAAGGGGATGTCGGCCCATGGGTTTACCCATGTTTAGGCCTATTTTGTATGTATTTATAGATGTCTAGGTCATATAGAGAAGTAGTGAAATCGACATCTATGTGATGTAGGCTAAGTGTCAAGAGTTGAATCTGTGTGATCAAGGCTTTATGCATTTTGTGTAAGACTTGTAGAGCTGAGTACAATCCCCTGTGAGAGATTGTAGAAGGCTTTGTGTTGTAGCGCAAAGAAGAAGGGTCTAGCGAGCTGCGCATATCTTCTGTCCTGTGCGGAGTAAGGTTTTTGATGGCTCTATTCTTGTAACTGATTGACTGAAGAAGAAGAGTTAGTGGACGTAGCCCCAGGGTGGGGGTGAACCATGCAAATAATGTGTTGTGTGCTTTGTGCTTTGTCTTGATATGTTCATATGTTTTATGCTAAGTGCTCTGATATGTTTAGATAGATCTATTTATGTTTTGTGCTTATAATATGTGAGAATGTTAGATCTGATCTAGATAGTCATGTTTAGTGCTTGATATGCTCATTCTGATCCCTTTGTATATGCTAAGTGCTTGAATACTATAGATTGGTGTGAATACTACAAAGATCTATTGTATAAGCAAAGTGAATAGTGATTACATATTAAGGAACTGACGGTGCTAAGAGTTGTATTAAGTATTATAATCACAGATCTATGTCTCAGCTAAGGTTGCAGACACTTGAGTCCTGCAACCACCCCTGCCTCTACCTCAGGTGAGACTTCATCTGCTTCGTAGGTGTTGCTGAAAGGGCTGGTAGTTAGGGTTTTGTTGGTGCGTTGTTGTAGCGTTAAACCTTGGGTCTGCCCTTGTGCCAACATCCATCGTGATGCAGTTCATATCTTCATGAGATGCGGGACCAACAGAAAATGTATAGCCACCACCACGCTTAGCACCCCTTCTGGGTTTAGCTCTTGTTCGAGAGCCAGATTATGTCTTTCTAGATCAAGACCCAACTTGTGTATGAGCCAGTCCCTTATGATCGAGACCTAGCAGTAGATCCAGAACTAGTAGTCGGTCAAGAAGATGTGTGTTCAGTTGATCGAGAACAAGGCCCACTCAACCTTAACTAATGCAAGCAATTGGACTAGATCAACCCTTGAAACACTCTTTGGGCTTGGTAAGGAACATAAATTTTCCTCTCCGAAAACCTCTTGGAATGCTAGATCAGCGTGTGGAAGAATCATTCCAATGATTGCATAGGATAAGCCCGAGTCCATGCTTCCATTGATTCTTCAACCAGGTAAGTTGTTAGCTTTGTAAATTTGTAATTGAAAAGATAGATTTGTGGTTTAGCTTAACAAAATGTTGTTCGTGGTTCGAAGCATCTCACTATTTTTCTCCTTTACCTATTGCAATGCTCGTTGTCACACTTTTCTTCATTTTGATAGTAGGGTTAGATTGACTATGTTGCTAACAGGGATTTGTACAACCATTGAGTTTGGATTGTGGTCACGCCTTAGATATGGTGTCTTCCTTAACCTTGCGTTGGTTAGAAACCCTTCTTGTCCCTTACCTTACTTGGACTGCAAGATTTTTGTTTTGTTTGGGTATGAGAACATTCTCCTGACCCCTTTTCTGAGCTTCCAGATTCAATCTAGGCACTCCAAATTTTCGAAAATCTTATGAGTAATTTTCAAATTAAGCAGCAATCCACAGTTGAATTTTGCAAATAAGTTAAAAGATCAAGATCCTTAGATCCCCATCACACATCCTAGTAGGTGATTATTCAACATCCATAAGTGATGCAAATATTGTCTATGAAATGTTGGATCATCTGGATGGTTTGCAAGGTAATGACAAATATTGTTTCAGAAAACTACATTTGAAATGTGATGAAGAATAGCCCGTATGACCAGTAGAAGACTTAGATTAATCTAACCCTAGTCACCAATTTGCATTAGTTGTTGTACAAAGATGCAAAAGGAAAGAAGCATGAGGTGTACCTGAAAAAAAATAGGAGTGAGATCATAGTCTCAGTAGTGGTTCTCGGGGGCCCCCAACTCTAGATGCTGACTGGGATTGAGCCGAGAGAACATATAAAATCCATGGGAATTCATGTAGTCTTGGATCAACCCGTCGTAGTCCTAGGCATGGGCGATAATCCAATGAACTCAATGTGCGTTCCTATCACACACATAATAGAGAAATCTCTTCTACAGGTCGTTGGAATAACTAAATTTGGCAGCCATATAGAGGAACCAACCCTCAATCCATACACAAGTATAAAGAAATTGAGGCGTTGTATTAGTTCCATGCAAATAGATGAAAATTATTGTGTTACTTTATTACTTTGCATGAAAATTACTTTATTATTGTGCATGAAAATTATTGTATTATTGTGCATGAGGAAGAAAAAGGTGCATGTTTCTTTGCATACCTTTGTTTAGCTTAACCGCCTTAGCTATATCCGTTTCTTTGTTATATAGAAATATATCGGTTTATTTGCTATATAGCAATACAACAAGTTGTCTGAGTTAAACAAAGCTCAAAGTATGCCTCAGAAAACCTTGACTGAGGTATAAGTAGTAGGGAGTTCTCATCCTAGTTCGTAAAGAACCAGAGAACGAATATATGATTAAGTCACCATTACTTGCTTATTCCTTTATGCAAGCAATTCAACTTTAAATAACTTGACTGAGGTATAAGTAGTAGGGAGTTCTCATCCTAGTTCGTAGAGAACCAGAGAACAAATATATGATTAAGTCACCATTACTTGTTTATTCTTTTATGCAAGCAATTCAACTTTAAATAACTGACTCTCATGCTTGAGGGTGAGCAGGTGGCTAGGCATTGAGCAGGTGGCCAAGTGGTAGCTAGGAGTTGAGCAAGTGGCCAAGCCAATGTCAGTATGAACTGATTCATTGCAAATTGTCAAAGCCTTAGTTACGACCACTAAGAAATTTGGGTTTTTAAAATAATTACTTATTACTCACAATTAGCTTAAAAAAAAAAAAAATATGCATACCAAGAAGATTTAAGTTCAATCTACATGGTTTAACCAATAACAAATACAAGGTTTAACCATTACAAATGAGATATTACAAATTTCATAAATATGGAAATAAATTTGTTTTTCAAAACAAATCAAGTTAATAAACTGTGAGTGGATGCGGTGAGTGAAATAACCAGGGGTTGAAGGATTTTGAATAAAACTCATTGATTAATGCAACAAAATAAACCAACTAATATGCAATCAAAGAGTGTTGACAGTGAGGCAAGATGTTAGGTGTTCAAAACCAATATGAAACAAGAAGTTGACGCCAGGGATCATGTTTTAAGAATTTTGCGTTCATATTTATACCCAAACAATCAATATCAAGCTGTCAAAAACGGAAGAAAACACATTTATCTTCAAATAATCAAAATCTAGCTATCGAAAAAAAGAAAACACGTGTAGCATAAGAAAATTGGAGATGCGGGGTATCGATCCCCGTACCTCTCGCATGCTAAGCGAGCGCTCTACCATCTGAGCTACATCCCCGTACTGTTAATTCCAAATGTGCACATTACTATTTATCCAATATCACACAGCAGACAAATTTATTTAATAGACAGTATGTGTGTATAGTGTGGTAAAATTATGATAAAAATGGTGAACGTACTCTGTGTGGAGATTTTTTTGTTTTAAAGAACGAGGAAGTTATCACATTCGGCAATCCACCTCGGGGTAGCTACTACACAGCGCTCAGATCTTCGACTCTCACACCACTTCAACACTTATCAAATCTTTATCGAACCTTCATCTATATACTTAATAAAGGCTTAGGGAAAGCATGATGAAAATGCTTGGGCCCTCCTCTATTTCGTTTGGACGGACAAGCTGGTAACCAGAACCGTATTTAGCCGCTGTCCACCGCGATGAATACTTACCACTATACTACGACGACTCACTGCTCAGAGTTAGTTGTACAAATCTATACAGATAAGTATGATTAAACAATGCAAATAAGAAAAAGAGTTAATTGATGGAATAAAGTAAAATCTCTGCCGCTTAGAAGAATATGAATATCCTCACACTTACTCTTGTATGTATATGTCAAGATGGCCGAGTTGGTCTAAGGCGCCAGTTTCAGGTACTGGTCCGAAAGGGCATGGGTTTGAATCCCATTCTTGACATCTATCACTTTTCCACCGTTTGATAAACTGTTTGCTGTAGTCACCTAAGCAACCTCAAACCAAAGTCTCCCGAAATGATCACCGAATTCCTACGTTTAGCGAAATGATAACTGAATTTCTACATTTAGCGAAATGGATTTATCATGCTATAGATCTACTAAACCATAATTTTTAATAATGTTAAACATTCTACTAAATGATAATCGAATTCCTAAATGGATTTATAATTTTTAATAATGTTAAACGTTCTACGAAATGATAACTGAATTTTTACATTTAAACGTTTTACGAAATGATAACTGAATTTCTACATTTAGCGAAATGGATTTATCATGCTATAGATCTACTAAACCATAATTTTTAATAATGTTAAACATTCTACTAAATGATAATCGAATTCCTAAATGGATTTATCATGCTATAGAGGTAGGCTAAAAGTTCTACTAAATCATAATTTTTAATAATGTTAAACATTCTACTAAATGATAATCGAATTCCTAAATGGATTTATCATGCTATAGAGGTAGGCTAAAAGTTCTACTAAATCATAATTTTTAATAATGTTAAACGTTCTACGAAATGATAACTGAATTTTTACATTTAAACGTTTTACGAAATGATAACTAAATTTCTACATTTAGCGAAATGGATTTATCATGCTATAGAGGTAGGCTAAAAGTTCTACTAAACCATAATTTTTAATAATGTTAAACATTCTACTAAATGATAATCGAATTCCTAAATGGATTTATCATGCT
>JZKD02S1422081.1:0-11133 GCA_000966675.3 Picea glauca | reverse complement strand
AAGTTAAAATCAAATAGCCTTCTAAACAATTCCAACGTGTCTTCTTGGATCCCATTATAGTGGAATGTTGATTTTTATCCTTCTAAACAATTCCAACGTGTCTTCTTGGATCCCATTATAGTAGAATGTTGATTTTTGGGGACTAATTTTTAAACCCGATGCACAACATAAAGTTTCCAGTAAAGATTTGATCACCTGCCATTCCTCCAATGAGGCTTTAGACATAATTAGCACATCGTCAACAAAAATAAGAGGAAGAAATTTGATAATCCTAAAAACTTTGATGCACATGGATTGAAATATTAGCAATGATAGATTTGTATAAATATTCGTTGCTATTTTAACGAAATGTTTTGACGCACATGGATTGACACATATGGATTGAGATGAAATGATTCTATATTTAATTACATAATTCGACCAATGGAAATTTGGTATGATTCATGAGGCCAACTATGGAGTTTAACTAGATTTCCCTAACTCGTGTTGTTATTTTTACAATTTTTCACACAAGACAGAAACTTTGAAGAACTGTCACTGTCGCCGCCTCCACGAGATCGCTCTGCTCTGCCTTCCATTGACCCCGCTCAGGAAGAGGGGGCCAAAACCTGAATAGATAGTCACATTACATGAAGTCTTGTTGCTTATGTTGGTTTTGAAGCAGTATGACAAGAGATATTAATGGATTCATGGCGATTCCAAAATTTTGGTGAACCAAAAGTATATTGACAAATTTTAGTTATTTTTTTCGAATTGAAATTTTTTCAGTCGAATTTTTCTTAGTATCGTACCGAATTTGAACCTGATAACTATGGTTTAAATGTGATTGACACTGCCAGCATGGTTTGGAGGCTGATACATGCGGCACAATTATTGTAGATCTTAGGTTAAATGTATGAGTTGCAAATCTCATTGCATTGCATTCAATTTGTGCGATGAAGAGGGATCCAAAGTACTGGCTTTCCTATTATAATAACTAGCACAACAGCTAAATAACTGTTGGTGAACGTCGAAAGGCTGATAAATGAAACGAATCTTTAAAGAATATATTACATTTTATTATTGATTAACAAATAAAGAATTATAAAAATAAAAATATAATTAAAACAAAGCTAGGTTAATATTCAACTCAGTTCGTTTAAGTTGAGAATGCAATTTGAATGATAAAAATGTTGCCATGGTAATCGTTTTGCAGATTCTCCATTGAAAAACTTTTCATGACAAATTGTGCACATTACCACATCTCTTTATTCCTTTTGTTGGCTAATTATAACTTCGGCTAAAATGTTTATCTTTCAACTTGTAAAATAAAATGCCCACCAGTAGAAAGGTGAACCTTCATGATAATGCTGTAGTGGTCCCACCATCTTGTTATAAAAATATAAATTAAACGGTTGCGCTTCATTTATCTCGTGTTAATATTTTAATTTTTGTTAATCACTTAGTCGTGGCAATCAGTTAGCTATCAAAGTAATTTTTAAATATGATTAGGTAAATGTAAAAAAGTAAACACATAAACGGATGTCTTTATAATATCTAGGAAGTTAATGATTGAAATCACGACCATTTATTTTGTGTGACTACTAAGAATATTCCAGCCATATTTAATCATGTCCATAGAAAATTTATTAAACACTAAACCCCTATTAAATCTACCCATTATCAATAAGTGTACGCCTTTCAGCTTAATTAACAGCTCACAAATTCTCTGTATCAGTGACAATGGAGAAGTCGTTGGCCCTACATGTAATTTTTTTAATGCTTGTGTGCTATCCCTCTTTCCCCATGGTATCTTCGAATTTGAATAGGCCATCGAAATCTCCCACGCCAAGAATGTTCTCACCGAAATTATCTTCCCTCCAATCCCATTGTTCTCATGTATTATTGTGACCTAATTGATATATTTTTTTTTATGAATATGCTTAATTAGCTCCTGTTATAACTTTTAATTATGTCTGGTTTCCTGGTAATTGATGCAGGTTGAAGACGTGCAAGCCGTGTCGCGTTGGAAGAAAAATGAAGCGGAAATCAATGATCACATAACAATTCCCTAATTTCCCTCTGACCAAGATGAATATCATGAGTTAGTGAATAATTATATATGCACTGTCCACCTTACTTCCCTCCTTAGACAACAACAAAAGCTGAAGTTTATGGAATTTATAAAAGGAGGAAGGAACCATAAAAGACAAAAAAATGTGATTGTGCGCTTTAGGCCTAAAGTATGAAATATCATCCTTTTCTCAAGGGAGGAGAGGAAGGATAAGACAAGATAAAAACAAAATAAGTTCATTCAAGTCAACAACAACTCTGATATTGCAAGCTGAGAAAGAACACAACTACCATTAAAACAAGTTTTTTTCTTTAAGAATTGCAATTTCGAGGAGAATACATACAAAATTGAACATGCTGACTCACAAAGTTTCAAGTGTACAACACAAAGATCATGAAATTTTCTGGTTACTTCCATTTTAAATGAAAAGAAATCATTTCAGGCAACAAAGAGACTGATATGACCTTAAATGAAACAAATATGCCAACCATCCAAGCACATTTTGTATCCTTGCCCCGTTACCTTAGGCTATACAATTATTTCCTGATTTTGCAAACAAATCTCTCTTTGTGATCCTAAATAACTCCTGATTTTTCTATTGTTAATGATGATTTTTGGGTGGTAGGATCCAACCAAGTGAGCCTTCACCTTACACCTAGAGGCTAATATCAATGTCCATTTCATGCAATATATGGGCTCTAAAAAACCACAAGCTACCCAAAAACCATTTGACCTAACCTCCCTTCATGACAAAAACAAGCCAAATAACCATTTGACCTAACTTACAGTAGTATGCCCATTTACATATAATAAGGTGTTAACTTCACCTCAAACCTTTTATTCAAAAAAACCTCCACTTTGTCATTGCTTTGACCTCCATCACTAATAACCAACTTGAATATCCATAGCATGCTCAATTAAAATTAGAGAAATTACACACGGGACAATGAGACCAAAAGGGATAATAGAAGTGAGACTAGGTTCACACACACTATATTCAATTTGATAAATTGTATACAAATATATAGGCTAGGATAGCCCCTAACAACCTCCTAAATTGGTGGATCTGAAAACCACTCAAACACGAATCTAGGAATTAGTTTTAACCATTTCCTAACTATGGCATTTGGCCATTATTATCCAACAATCCCCCTTAATGAAGAAATGGATTTAATACAATACAAATACATAACATGCCTATCGGTCTTAGTTTACAAAGGAAAATTCAAACATAACCTTAAAATTTGTTTCAACTCTTTCTATGAGTGAGTTTTTCTCTTCCTCCTTTTCCAAATTCTGAAACCTCTATGCATTTTAAATTTAAGCCTTCCTCTTTTGCTGAAAACTCCATGTTTCATCTTCTTATCCTTAATCTTCTTGTTGGTGTTTGTCATCAATCTGAAAATCATTTCAAATTGTCCATGATTTTCCTCTTCAAAATTTTCTTCGAAAAATTGTTTGTATGTGATTTGATGCCACATACAATCCTTTTTTGTTTTCTCTTCACCATTGAGCTTTTGATCATCAATTTGTTGCAAGATTAACTCATAGTAAAGTCTAATTTCTCCAGGACTCCAATGCATCAGAATTCCATGAACTTCATCATATGTATCCATTGTTGCTTCCCATTCTATGTCGTCTTCATCGTTTAGTGACTCTTCATTTCTATTGCTACTGCAACTTTTGTGCAAGCTCCATCAAAACATGGTGTTTCAAGCCAATCTTCAAGAAACTGTAACTCTTCTTCAAACTTTGTTGACACTTCATTTGAGTGCTATTCTTCTTGTTCAACTGCTTTTACTTTTATTGTTATTGCATTAAGGCCATTGTCTTCAAGTGTTGAATCATCTTTGTCTTTTTCCTCTTCTTTTGAAACAATCTTCCCTATTGTAGCTTCTTCCACATATTCTGCAAACAAGGTTACTTTTCCACTTAACAAATCATCTATGAGTTTCTTCTCCTGTAACACTTGTAACCAACATTCACTTGAAATTTTTTCATCATCATATTTAGCTAAATTGACCAAAGATTCACCCCGGGGTTACCTTCATTACTTTTCCACTTAACAAATCATCTATGAGTTTCTTCTCCTGTAACACTTGTAACCAACATTCACTTGAAATTTGTTCATCATCATATTTAACTAAATTGACCAAAGGTTCACCTTGGGTTACCTTCATCAACGTCTCATTCTCACTCCACTTTTTCATTTCAAGAATATCCCAATTCACCAAATTCACCCAAAATACTAGACAAAATGTTTTTATCCAGTGCTGATATAATAAGTTGTAATGTTATTGCACCTCTTCTCTTATTGACACAACCTTCTTGATTATAATGCAATAAATCTACTAACCATAGTAATTTTTTCATTTCAGTTGCCCAAGGTTCATAATTTATTTGACATCATTATTTCATATAATTCATTAAATTCTTCAAATCTAGCTTAGCATTTTGCTTGTCAAACATGGGTTTTTCAATTGGAAACATATCATACTGATCTGCAGAATATAATAACTCTTCATGCTAATTCTTCCTCCTCATCTGTTTCAGTTCTCTTCAGAGTTGTTTCAACCTCCTTTGATAACCCATCAGAGTAGTAAGAAACTTGACTCTCCTCATCTCACCCACAATTTCTAACAAGTAAAAAATAATTTATGCAATAGGTGTAACTACCTTCACACAAAGCGCCTCTTACACAATGCTAGCTTCAAAAGGCGATAATGATCGATAAAATATAAGACATCCTTTACAACAACATCCTCTCACTCTTCCATAGCTCAATGTAGATGGATTTCACCTTTGATACCCTCTCATAGCGATGGATAAATATATTGTGCTTTCTCATAGAAATTGTCCAACATCATAGAGTAGGCAATGTTAGGGAAACTATTTGTAAAAGAAGATGTTTATAGTTTCGGTGTCGTTCTTTTTTAGATTGTGAGTGGAAGAAGAAACAGTGATATCAACCTACCTCAGGAAAAGAAAAACCTTTTGGAATGGGGGTGAAGATTGTGAAATCTTTATCATGGGAATTGAAATCTGAAATCTGTTGAATATGATCGATCCGACAATAGTCAAATGTTTCCCGTGGGAACAAGCATTGAAATGCATTAAAGTTGGTATTTTATGTGTACAATATGATGTAGAAAATCATCCAACTATGTATAATGTTGTTCTCATGTTGTTCACCAATTCAATGGCCATATTGAATTCGACAAAGCCTCCTTTTGTTAGCCTCAACTTTAGCAGGGATGCATGTACAAAAGATGGAGTTGTTAACACGTCATTAGAGTGTTGTGAAAGCATTAAGAGGGCTTACTCTAACACCGATAGGAAATCTGTATGTAAGTGCCTTAATGCAGACGTTGGTTCAAGTCCAGATTACACCAAGTCAAGGGCTCCCTCTCTCCCTCGTGTTTGCAACATCGTTGCCATGACAAATTTCTTCTTCAACAGAGACTGCAACGAAGACTCAAATTCAGACTGCAACAAAGACTCAAATTGTACCAACATGCAAGAATGCAAGAAGTGATGAATTTCACTGAAATCTATCAGACAGTGATAGCATCGACAATGTTAAATATAATGTAAACTAAACAGGTTGACTGTACACTGCCAACTATCCTGGCCAGCTGTACTTTCTTTTATTGATTTGCTTGAGCCTATTTAGCTCAGCTATTTTCCTTTTGCACAAAAATTCTTCGTTAACTCTTCTCATTGTACTTTTCCCTTACATTCTCAATATACTGAATATTGTTCTCTACTCTGTTCTTTTCTCTCTACATTTCTTGCTTCACAATTTATCATGGTATCAGAGCAACAGTAGTAAGCCTCTTCACACAGGTTGGAGAGCAACATGATCCTCACAGCGCAGAGCGTACACAGATCATGAGAGCACGTGACACAGACTTTTCACAAGGCTTGGAAAGTTGTCCGTAATACTCCCAAAAGATCAGCATAGGAAGCTTGCAGAGGAAGCAGAGAGCTATACATTCAAAAGATCGAGGAAGTAGAAATAGGAGGAAGGAGAAAGTTTAAAGATTCATGAACAATTACAGATTCATCAAAGATTCACGAAGAAAAGCTGTAGGAGGCAAGGACATTTAAAGAATTCAAAAGAATTCGTTCAAATTCGTGAAAGATTCCTGCAGGAGGTAGAATCGTTTAAATAATTTTGGGAAATATCTCTCCTCCATCAATGATTGCAACAGAGAACAATAAGCTTCAAAGAACTTGTGAAATTATTTCAAATCTTTGAAAGATTCACGAATTTTTCTTTTGCAGGAGAAAATACTTGCAAAGGCAGCAAAGAACACATCAGAGGATCCAAGAACGAGAAATCACAGCTGTAATATTTCTCCTGCGAAGAGATCGGAGGTGAAAATTCAGTTCATAAAGGACGAGGAAACGCAGAAAAGGCGAAAGAATAACAGTCGTTAGATCTTGCGCAGAGGACCGATAGTCATCAGATCCATCAGAAAGTGCATGAGGTTTAGTCCTCTGGAGCGCACAGGAGAAATTTCAACTTGCAAAGTCACGAAATCGTTAGGACCATCCATCAAGGAGGACATGTGCCGAGATCTCAGCATTTCGCTGACTAGCAGGGTGTAAAGGTCAGAAGACTGCCGTGAGAATTCACAAATCACGAAATCCTGAGTCATTCTAGACCATTTGATCGAGAAAGATCATGATTCATCGATCTGATTCTATCACAAAATTAGGAATCGGGAGTTGGACAAGAAAACGAGACTGCACTCCAAACCCTGATACACGAAATTGCGAAATCCCAAAAAGATCACAGTCGTCCATTCGTTGGGACACATGGCAGAGATCGAGGAAACCGTCGATATATCAGCTACCAGGGTTTCAAGTTAATAGAGGATTTGTTTCACCAGGGCTTGCAAGTCGCGAAATCACGAAATGTAGGAGGACCGTCCATCTTGAGGAGACGCGTGGCAGCAATCCAAGATTTCGGGAGATTTTCCAGAAGGAGAAGGACACTTTGCCATTTTGACATTCCGCGTATCGGTATTTCGAGGGTCAAGAGGACACGAGATCAGGTGCTTGAGTCACAAAATCCTGAAATCATGAAATTACTCAAAAACAAAATTTGAGAAAGAATCTGGACCGTCCATCTCAAAGGACGGGTGGCAGCAGATCCAAGCGCCATCTCATTTCGGCATTTTAGAGTTCGCGGTTTGGAGAACGTCGTGACGAGAGTTCAAAACTCATGTCATAACGAGTTGCAAAATCCTGAGAGGATCTGGACCATCAGATCATAGGAGGATCTGAACTGTTGATTGTCTAAGGCGAAATTTTGGCACTTCGCACACCGGGAGTCTGAAGGACCCAGGATCATTGCAACAAAACCGCTGAAGTCCCGAAACGCGAAATCTTGAAAATGCGTTAGCACCAGGATATTTTGGATTTCGAAAAATTGAGGGAAAAAGAATCGACGAAGGCATCGCGATTCCCCGATTCGAGAAAATTCGATACCTCTTTAACATTTGGGCACGTGGTCACATTGAACCGAGACTAAGGGCCAATCCAAGGTCGTTAAGCTCTCTTCGTAGTTTCAGTGATCGGAATTTGGAGAGACAAGAGTTTGGAGGACTCATATAACGAAGTCCCGAAGTTAGAATCACGAAGCCAAAACTCGCAAAGTCAAAACTCGCGAAATCTTGAATCGTAGAGTTTCGAAGTCACTGCAAGAAATTAGCAGACCTGGTTTTACACGCGGGAAATAGGTAACTACGAAATTTTCTAACAATTTTTTTTTTGTTTTGTTAAATTCTTTAAAAGATGGTGATGTCTAGCAATTTAGGACCAACTTAGGGTTCGATTCTTCTTGGAAATAACTATGAGTTCTGGTCTCTTCGAATGAGATCATTCTTGCAAGCACAAGAGTGCTGGGATCCAGTGGATCTTAAATATGTGGAACGAGATCCAGCAAACCTTTCTACCATGACAAACCAGCAGAGAATTGCTCAGGCAACTCAAAGGAACAGTGAAAATAAAGCTAAATTCCAGATTCAAAATTCTATGGATGATTCGATTTTCTCAAAAATCACAGGCACTGGTACTTCAAAACAGGCCTGGGACATCCTTAAATCAGCCTACCAAGGCAATGACAGGGTCAAAATAGTCAAACTGCAGACCTTGAGGACGTAATTCGAGACTTTAAGAATGACAGAGTCTGAAAATGTGGATCGGTTCATGACCAGAGTCATGGGAATCGTGAACCGGATTAGATTGACTGGTGAAGCCATCACTGATCAATGCATTGTTGAGAAAGTCCTCAGAAGTTTACCAAAGAAATTTGAAACGGTTGTTATAGTAATCCTTGAATCCAAGGATCTGTCACATTTTTCAATAGATGAATTAATCATTTCCCTGGTGACACATAAGACCAGACTGCATCTCATAGATGAGTCAATCGTCAATGCCTTCAAAATTCAATTCTCCTTCAGCAAAGGGAGAGGCAGAGGAAGAGGTAGAGGTCACCAAGGACGAGGGAGTACTACAAGTGACCAACACTCGAATGGAGGTAATAGACAATAGAGCCACCATCAAAATTTCCAAGGTCACAGAAAACAACACCAGAATCATAATTTTCAGCCTCAAAGAGGCAGAGGGAGAAGATCAAATGACAAATCAAGCATACAATGCTATTACTGCAAAAAATATGGGCACTAAATAAGTATCTAGATCATCTCTTAGGCAGAGCACATGTGTCAAATCATACGAGAGAAACCTCAAAAGGTATGTTTCTCTCATGTCACAAGTCTGAAGAACAACCTAAATATATCTGGTTGTTGGACAGTGGATGCAGACATGACAGGTAATAAAGATTTACTTTCATGCATTGATTCTTCAATCTCATCTGATATTACACTTGGAAATGATTCCTTAGTCAAGGTTCAAGGCAAAGGAATTGTACCTATTCTTACTAAACAAAATGAAAAGAAAGACATAAAAAATGTCTATCATGTTCCAGATCTTAAACATAATCTGCTAAGTGTAGGATAGCTCATTGAACATGGATATAATGTACTCTTTGAGGGAGCATCTTGCAAGATATATGACAAAATCCCAAGAAGAAAATTGATTTCTAAAATCCACATAACTCAGAATAGGATGTTTCCCCTTACACTCAAAACTGAAAATCTGATTCAACCATATGCATAAAGTGCATCCACCCTAAATGAAACAATGGTTTGGCATACAAGATTTGAACATATACCCTTTAAGAGTCTAACTCTTCTTCAAAATCATTACATGGTCAAAGGTCTTCCCATCTTCAAAGAAGAAAATTCCCCATGTGAGTCTTGCATACTTGGAAAACATAAGAGAACTAGTTTTTCACAGTCATCCAATCAAGCCAAACAACATCTCGAACTAGTTCACACTGACCTATGTGGACCAATGAAAATAGAGTCAATAGGTGGCAGCTTTTACTTTCTAACATTTATTGATGATTTTAGTAGGAAAATCTGGATCTATTTTCTCAGACACAAGTCTGAAACTTTTGCAAAATTCAAAGAATTCAAGGAAGAAGCTGAAAAATAGAGTGGCAAATATATAAAAGCACTCAGGTCCGTTGGAGTAGGAGAATAAAACTCCAATGAATTTGCAAATTTCTACAAATCACAAGGAATTATCATGCAATCAACAGCCAGGTATACTCCACAACAGAATGGAGTGGCTGAAAGGAAAAATCAGACAATAATGAATATGGCAAGAACACTTCTCAAAGAGAAAAGTTTGTCAAATATTTTTTGGGCNATTAAGGAAGAAACTGGACGATAGAAGTGAGAAATGTATCTTTATTGGATATAGTGAAACATATAAAGCCTACATGCTTTACAACCCAATCTCCAAGAAACTTATTCTCAGCAGAGATGTAAAATTTCTAGAAAATCAACTCTGGAATGAATAAGAAAATCAACAACTGGACAGTCAAAATCCATTGTTGCCAAGTTCTGAAAACACAGAAAATTCAGGACAGCAAATACCTCTACCTGTTCTTCCAATATTGAAGGTACAAGGACGATCTGAAAATTCTCAGGATAACTCAACTTCAAGCAGAGACTCATCCTCTGAAATTCAAAATCAGAGAACTCGAAGTTTGAGAGAAATCCATCAGTAGTTGGATGATTTTGAACAACACAATCTTTTTTCATTAATGTCATGTCAACCTACATCTTTTAAAGAAGCAACTAAGGAGCCACATTGGATTCAAGCCATGAACCAAGAAATTGACTCCATTGAGAAGAACAAGACATGGGATCTTGTTGATTTTCCAGGTCACAAGAAAAGTATTGGTGTCAAGTGGGTTTACAAAAATAAACTCAATGAAAAAGGGCAGATCGAAAAACACAAGGAAAGACTTGTTGCCAAAGGATTTTCACAACAACCTGGTACTGATTATGGTGAAACTTTTTCTCCAGTAGCAAGATTAGACACTGTAAGAAGTCTATTAGCCATAACAACCCAACATAAATGGCAAGTATACCAGATGGATGTCAAGTCAGCTTTCCTGAATGGTTTCTTAGAAGAAGAAGTTTATGTCAATCAACCACCTGGATTTGATGTCCAGGAGCAGCTAGCCAAAGTATATCGGTTGAAGAAAGCCTTGTATGGCTTAAAGCAAGCTCCAAGAGCTTGGTAAAACAGAATTGACACTTATCTGATCAAAAGTGGTTTCAGCAGAAGTCAAAATGAGCCAACTCTTTACACCAAAACTGATTAGCACGCTAAAATTTTGATTGTATGTTTATATGTTGATGACATGATATATACTAGAAATCTTGAATTAACCAATTTTAAACATGCCATGCAATCTGAGTTTGAGATGACAGATCTTGGCATCATGAAATATTTTTTGGGGATTGAGGTTGATCAATCAACCAAAGGAATTTTTGTCTTTCAGAAAAAGTATACAGTAGACATCATCAAAATATTCATCATGGAAGAATGCAATCCAATAGAAACCCCTATACCCCTAGGCACAAAATTGAGAAAGAAAGATGAAGGCCCTACAGTGGACCCTACCCTGTACAAAAGTTTAGTAGGCA
>JZKD02S1422058.1:0-11133 GCA_000966675.3 Picea glauca | reverse complement strand
ATAAAGGGCAATTCTTATTATAACGTGTCACATACAAAAATGCACCCGTCGCGAGGCTGCCAACTGTTTCGCCAAATTAGTGGAAACCGGGACAGTTGGCGGCGTGTGATGTCCAAGTCAAAAAATTGCGGTCCACCATCTTCCCTGCCAAGAAGAAACCGGGGAAGGTGGTGGCCTATAGTCTTTACATCATTGTTCAAAAGTAAAACTGGAAGTAAAAATAGACTGGAATTAGAACTGGACATAGGAACAGAATTAAAACTAACATCTAAGCAGGAAATTGTACACCAGAACCAGATTGATCTCCACTCCATGGAATTACCCATTAACATCAGATGTTGTGTTGCATGGATATTTTTTGTGAGGCATGTTCCGAGTCTGCAGGAAAAAAAGGCCTTGCGCACGTCGGACATTTTTTCTCAGCTGGTGCATTGGAAAATGCCTCATACAACATGTCGATGTGTTGGTGCATGGGTATGTCGCAATGGATTTGATCCACCATTTGGCTCCATAGCTCGAACACTAACTCTAGTTCTTTCGGGTGGAATAAGGGCGGGGGGGAATGCCATGGTTTCGGGATTGTTGAGATAGGTGGTGGCACTAGAACCTTGCCACCCTCCACCATCAAGCCACCCACAACCTCTCCTGTAGCATCCTATGCGCCATCCCTGTGCTCCATCCTCCTTCCCTATTTCCTCATCCTCTGCTACGGCATTGGAGAATTCATTGTCACCTGGAAGCAAGGCGTCCTGAGAGTCAAGGTGGATGAATTCCTCCGAGAATTCCTCCTCCACAATACATGTGTGAACTTCCTCTGCCTCCTTCGTGGTGCTAGTGTAGTGGCAAACCTCTATGGTTGGTGCAGTGGTTTCTGCTGGAAAATTGCTTGGGGGCTTCCAATTCTCTAGCATGGTGAAGAGAAGGGATTTCAGAGGGATTTGTAAAGGTTCCTCCAGATCACTTCCTCCACATAAGCCATTGGAGAAAACCTATCCTTTACTCTACTGAGTGTCGCTTGAGTGTGGGAAATGGAGAGTTCCCTCTCTAACTGCTGCCTCCTCCTCTGTCGTGCGGCGAAGCTATGCCAGACAGGGCTGCGACGTGACCTACCTCTCTCCCTCGACATCGAGGAGATGATGTGTATCACTATTGTGTAAGAGGTCCTATGGTGGTTGCACTAGAGCTCAGAGATGTTGGCCTAGTACAGGGCGAAGGTGAAATGGTGTGAGCTGTTGAAATGCCAGACAAGAGCATAGAGGAGCGACATGACTGCTCCCACTAACGTCTCCCATCCATTGAATCCCATGGTGTTACACATTATTTTGGTCACTCTGGTGATGTCTCTACATTTATGTGTTCAATCTCTCATAAGGACCTTTTGCCTGAGAAAAGTGATTGTTGTCCTCTTCTACAAAACATATTTTTAAGATGCGTTTGCAAGATACATGTATTGTAGGGTGCAAGAAACCCTGATTCTCGCAGAAAACCCTATACTTGGAGTGCAATATGTTTGCAGTCTGCTCTATAGGTAGGGTGTGAACTTGCTTCAAAGCTTAAAAGGAAGAGGAAGTTACGAAGGTTCTAGAAGAGGATCTTCTAGAAAATGAGTTGGCATTTGCATGGTTGGCATCCTACTGACTTCTCAGATTTAATGGGATCATACTCATCCCTTTAACCATCTATCCTTCTCCTATATAATGAAAGGTTTCTCAATGAAGAGGTTAAGCAAGATTAAATAAATAATTGATGAAAAAATAGATTCAGAATTGTGTGAGAAATCCTGTTTGAATTGATGCTTAAGGCCTCCATTTGTCCATCAAGCCCTAGTGTATCTTATTCATGAAAGTTTGGATCAAGTGTGTGTGTTAGAACAAAGGACCATTGAAAGGAATCTTGTGACACCAAGGCGATCTAGTTGTATCTTCTACTTTCATTTAATATAATACAGTGGCATGTCCCTTTCCCATAAAATCACTCTTATTTTATTGCATAATTCCTTGATCACATGCATATGTTTTCATTGAATATACTTTACTATCTTCACTCTGGTTGGTTTGTTTCGTCTTAGATCTGATCTTGCAAGAGCACTGGAGCGAAGTAGGAACAACAACGACCTAAGGAAGCGATATAAATGTATGTCAATCGTTCCTCCTTTGGTAGTAAATTCAATGATAGTTGCTTAGGGAAAGAATCATGTCCTGTCCTGTTTTGTTCTAGATCTAGGTGGATCTAGGGAGATCTGTTAGTGTTCGCATATACTGATTTATCCTATAACAAAATTGACGACTTCACTGGGGATACAACTCATTTTGTATTTTTTGTTGGCCATTTTCTCTTAACCTACCTTTTTCATTACCAACCAATCTCTGAGTCTGTAAGAGACCCTTATAGACTCTCTGGACCCAGAAGTTCACTCAAAATTTTTGTCCTTTTTCAAAAAATTTCTTGATTACAAACCTTCTCACACTCTACCTCTCTGTGACCTGCAAGAATCATTGATGTTTGCACCCTACTGCTCAATCCAGTGCGACCTTCTCACACCCTGTCTGTATCTAGACTGCGAGAATCCCTAATTCTCGCACTGTACCCCATTACCAGGCTGCGAACTCATTTGTAAAAGTTTTGGATTAGGTCTTCCTGTCTTTTTGATGCCAAGATTTGTTTGTTTATCTGGGGAGAACTTCTTTTTCTAGTGTTTGAATGTTTCTTGACTTCAAATCATGTCGTTGATTAGTTTTCAGATATCGAAAAATCTTCTTACTCTTTTTCCCAATTTTTGCTTCTTGACCTTTTATCAATAAGGGTATAATCTTGGATTCTGAGATCCGAGTGCTTGTTTGATGAAAATCCTTTGATTGGATTAAAAGTTGGGATTAATTTTCCTTTTAGATTGCTTGTTGCTTGGAAATTTTTTGTTCATGTGCATTTGAAGAGATTTTTTCTTGTCATTTTGTTATCTTTATCTTCATTGAAAGATCGATTTGGGTATTGTTGAGTATTTTATTTTCATTGGTTGCTTACTTTTTCTTAGTTCCATCCCCATTTTTGGGTTTATAACAAAAAAATTAAAKTCTTTTTCTTTTAAGCAATCATTTATTCAKAAAATATTGGCGYTAAAGTATTGAAAGAGARCAAATAGTGAATTTAYATTGTCAATGATTGTTTGATAATACATTTCAAAAGAGATCGTACATCGTAGTCTGCATTATTCCAGAAAACTCCTCTTTCCCTACTATAGATAGAATTAATCGAACGAAAATTTGTATCATTCATTTATATTTATGCATTTTTGGGTCAGAGTCTTATACAATATTGGTTTCGTTTCCATCTCCCTCTTGTGTAACAACAACCTTTAATAATATTGCGCAACTTTAAAATTCAACTAGTAACTTTTTCTAGGGCTCTCTTGCACCAACATTAGCTAGGCTAAAGCTTTGGAATAGGCAGTGAGACACACTCTCCAAAGAATAAAACACACAATAGTATCTTGTGATAGGGAGTGTCAAATTCCATTTGCAACATTTTGTCCTGGGAAGCCCTTCTCACACAAGGGTCAAACCTGAGGTCGCATTGAGATTAACAGAGTTATTCATCCTGCTTTGTTGATATCGATGTAGAGATTGCACGTATTATGGGGTTCGCTTGGAGGTATACCCACAATCATGAGTGGAAGCCTCTCAAGTTGATTTCGGGCTAGATACCCTGCCCTTGAGTGTGGATCAAACTGTTGACTATTCCCCCAGGCATCATTGTTGTTTGTGGTAACTTTAGTAGCCTATCTTATTAGCATATTACACAAGGTGACTGTGGAGGGGTAAGTCTTCACGGTACCTGTAATCGACATTGGCCAGACTCACTCGGGCTCCTTGGAGGGTATACCGACGATTATGTGTGGGAGCTTGCACAGAGGTGTAAGTATGTTAAGAAGGTCGTCAACATAACTTTTCCACCCTAACCCAACCCCTTCTTGTCTTGACATCATGACATTGGATTTCATCACCAACTAGTGATTTTGGAATAGGAAGGTCTTTGTTGCTTGGTTTTGATTCCTAGATTTTACTAGTGCGTGCTGTTTGTTTCCATAAGTTGGCCATAGAATTTCTTTCGTGAGATTTTTTCTTGATCACCATTGACCCTCCATGCCGTTCACGTAGAATGAAAGGACTACCCCCAAAAGATCTGGAAGGTTCTCAACCCTTTCCTACCAACTCACCGGAGAGCTCTCCTTAATAGAGTGAAGTCCAAGACATTGCCACTCCACGTCTAGAAAGAACCAACTCTTTAGAACAGTTTCGAATTATAGATTCTTGAGAAGGCTTCCAAATTCCTCCCAACTCTGTGAGACATATTTTTCAAGTGAATTCATCTAGAGATATTGTTTTTGAGTCTTCTAGATTAACAACCAGACCTTTCACAGGCCCTGAAGGTCAAGATCCTTTTTGGACTACTGGCATTTTTAGATGGGATCTGTTTGGCTCAGGATTAGGCGTTGATATCACTATCGCACCTGAGCTTCCCAAAACATCCGATCCAGATGCAATACCTTCTACTACTGCCTATTATTTCCCTGGTTCAGACGCTTAGCCAACCGACCATATCTTGACTGTCCCCCTTCAAATGACCCATTATACAATGGTCCCAGTTACTACGAATCTTCACACTGGGAATACGGTGGCTAGACAATCCCCCATTGGCACACTGCCTTCACCCAGACTCACCCCAATGCCTCCTCCTAGACATCATGCATTGAATGCCTCTATTCTCGTTCCTACACAAATCCCATCTGGGACTCCCGGCATTTCCACTCCTTCTGGGCACCATCTTGTTCCTGGTTTTATTCCGACACTTCCTCGACCCCCTTCTAGAGGGTCTCTTCAATCCCCTATCAGAGGAACTGACCCTAGTGGCACCATTCAGTCTTTCACACCTAATTACCAGAATCATGTTGGTGAACATTTTCATGCTGGAGGTCAAATCCCAATTGGGACACAACCTCCAATTGGAGGGAAACCCCCACCTACCCCACCCACTAGAAAAAACATACCTACAAACTTGGTCCAATATTGGAACTATCTTATTCAAAATAATCCTTAATCGATTGGGGGGAAATAGCCTCAAACTAACTCTTTCATGCCCCCTATCACATGCCAACCATATCTAGGTCCATCCAATTCCATTTTGGGCTTGAACGTTGGACCCAACGTCCCTGTTCAAGGGAATCACCCTAACCAATACAAACCTATAAATTACATGCCTCTATACCAACAATCGAATCTGCCCAGATCTTCGCATTATATGCAAACTGCTTACGGTCCTACTGGTATACCTACGAGACTTCCTCGCNATAGGGAGTGTCAAATTCCATTTGCAACATTTTGTCCTGGGAAGCCCTTCTCACACAAGGGTCAAACCTGAGGTCGCATTGAGATTAACAGAGTTATTCATCCTGCTTTGTTGATCTCGATGTAGAGATTACATGTATTATGGGGGTCGCTTGGAGGTATACCCACAATGATGAGTGGAAGCCTCTCAAGTTGATTTCGGGCTAGATACCCTGCCCTTGCGTGTGGATCAGACTGTCGACTATTCCCCCAGGCATCATTGTTGTTTGTGGTAACTTTAGTAGCCTATCTTATTAGAATCTTACACAAGGTGATTGTGGAGGGGGAAGTCTTCACGGGACCTGTAATCGACATTGGCCAGACTCACTCGGGCTACTTGGAGGGTATACCCACGATTATGTGTGGGAGCTTTCACATAGGTGTAAGTATGTTAAGAAGGTCGTCAACATAAATTTTCCACCCTAACCCAACCCCTTCTTATCTTGACGTCATGACGTTGGATTTCATCACCAACTAGTCATTTTGGAATAGGAAGGTCTTTGTTGCTTGGTTTTGATTTCTAGATTTTACTAGTGCGTGCTGTTTGTTTCCATAAGTTGGCCATAGAATTTCTTTCGTGATATTTTTTCTTGATCACCATTGACCCTCCATGCCGTTCACATAGAATGAAAGGACTACCCCCAAAATATCTGGAAGGTTCTCAACCCTTTCCTACCAACTCATCGGAGGGCTCTCCTTAACAGAGTGAAGTCCAAGACATTGCCACTCCACGTCTGGAAAGAACCAACTTTTTAGAACAGTTTTGAATTACAGATTCCCGAGAAGGCTTCCAACTTCCTCCCAACTCTGTGAGACATATTGTTCAAGTGAATTCATCCAGAGATATTGTTTTTGAGTCTTCTAGACTAACAACCAGACCTTTCATAGGCCCTGAAGGTCAAGATCCTTTTTGGACTACTGGAATTTTTAGATGGGATCTCTTTGGCTCAGGATTAGGTGTTGATATCACTATCACACCTGAGCTTCATGAAACATCCGATCCATATGCAATACCTTCTACTACTGCCTATTATTTCCCTGGTTCAGACGCTTAGCCAACCGACCATATCTTGACTGTCCCCCTTCAAATGACCCATTATATAATGGTCCCAGATATTACGAATCTTCACACTGGGAATACGGTGGCTAGACAATCCCCCATTGGCACACCGCCTTCACCCAGACTCACCCCAATGCCTCCTCCCAGATATCATGCATTGAATGCCTCTATTCTCGTTCCTACACAAATCCCATCCGAGACTCCTGGCATTTCCACTCCTTCTGGGCACCATCTTGTTCCTGGTTGTATTCCGACACTTCCTCGACCCCCTTCTAGAGGGTCTCTTCAATCCCCTATCAGAGGAACCGACCCTAGTGGCACCATTCAGTCTTTCACACCTAATTACCATAATCATGTTGGTGAAAATTTTCATGCTGGAGGTCAAATCCCAATTGGGACACAACCTCCAATTGGAGGGAAACCCCCACCTACCCCACCCACTAGACAAAACATACCTACAAACTTGGTCCAATATTGGAACTATCTTATCTGAAATAATCCTTAATCGACTGGGGGGAAATAGCCTCAAACTAACTCTTTCATACCCCCTAGCACATGCCAACCATATCTAGGTCCATCCAATTCCATTTGGGGCTTGAACGTTGGACCCAACGTCGTTGTTCAAGGGAATCGCCCTAACCAATACAACCCTATAAATTACATGCCTCTATACCAACAATCGAATCTGCCTAGATCTTCGCATTATATGAAAACTGCTTACGGTCCTACTGGTATACCTACGGGACTTCCTCCCTAAAGTCACCAGTACCCCCACGTGAATAGACAGTTACCTTTCTTAGTCACCCTGGACCTCCCTGATCTGTCTAGAATTTTAAACGATCCTATCCATNCTACCCCCAAAATATCTGGAAGGTTCTCAACCCTTTCCTACCAACTCATCGGAGGGCTCTCCTTAACAGAGTGAAGTCCAAGACATTGCCACTCCACGTCTGGAAAGAACCAACTCTTTAGAACAGTTTCGAATTACAGATTCCCGAGAAGGATTCCAACTTCCTCCCAACTCTGTGAGACATATTGTTCAAGTGAATTCATCCAGAGATATTGTGTTTGAGTCTTCTAGATTAACAACCAGACCTTTCATAGGCCCTGAAGGTCAAGATCCTTTTTGGACTACTGGCATTTTTAGATTGGATCTCTTTGGCTCAGGATTAGGCGTTGATATCACTATCACACCTGAGCTTCATGAAACATCTGATCCAGATGCAATACCTTCTACTACTGCCTATTATTTCCCTGGTTCAGACGCTTAGCCAACCGACCATATCTTGACTGTCCCCCTTCAAATGACCCATTATATAATGGTCCCAGATATTACAAATCTTCACACTGGGAATACGGTGGCTAGATAATCCCCCATTGGCACACCGCCTTCACCCAGACTCACCCCAATGCCTCCTCCCAGATATCATGCATTGAATGCCTCTATTCTCGTTCCTACACAAATCCCATCCGGGACTCCTGGCATTTCCACTCCTTCTGGGCACCATCTTGTTCCTGGTTTTATTCCGACACTTCCTCGACCCCCTTCAAGAGGGTCTCTTCAATCCCCTATCAGAGGAACCGACCCTAGTGGCACCATTCAGTCTTTCACACCTAATTACCATAATCATGTTGGTGAACATTTTCATGCTGGAGGTCAAATCCCAATTGGGACACAACCTCCAATTGGAGGGAAACCCCCACCTACCCCACCCACTGGACAAAACATACCTACAAACTTGGTCCAATATTGGAACTATCTTATCTGAAATAATCCTTAATCGACTGGGGGGAAATAGCCTCAAACTAACTCTTTCATACCCCCTAGCACATGCCAACCATATCTAGGTCCATCCAATTCCATTTGGGGCTTGAACGTTGGACCCAACGTCGTTGTTCAAGGGAATCGCCCTAACCAATACAACCCTATAAATTACATGCCTCTATACCAACAATCGAATCTGCCTAGATCTTCGCATTATATGAAAACTGCTTACGGTCCTACTGGTATACCTACGGGACTTCCTCCCTAAAGTCACCAGTACCCCCACGTGAATAGACAGTTACCTTTCTTAGTCACCCTGGACCTCCCTGATCTGTCTAGAATTTTAAACGATCCTATCCATAACTCTCCTCAATGGCCCCCATACTGGCCAAACTACCTTCCGACATTCCTAAGTTTGATGGTAAAATAGGAGAGGATACGAACAATCATGTAATGACTTTCCACCTTTGGTGCTCATCCAACTCCTTGATGGATGACTCTATTCGATTACGTCTTTTTCGGCGAACTCTCATGGGTTTCGCTGCGAAGTGGTATATAGAATTGCCGCGAGGATTCTTCACTGACTTTAACACCCTCACCGTGGATTTTCTCACCCACTACCAGTTACCGATCCGATACGAAACAAGAATCGAAATTTTGAGTTCTTTCAAACAAACCAAAGCCACTCATATCTCTGATCACATTCATGAGTGGCGATGGTGAAGACGTCTCAACAAACTTGAGCTTCCCGATCAGTTACTGGAAGAGTGGTTCATGAAATCATTCGTGAATGATATCGCTCGTGACATATCCATGGGTGGAGTTGTCACATAAGAATATGTGATCAGTCGTGCTCAATACCTTGACCTTGTTTACTCACAAACGGGTACTCTTTACGATTTTCTCCCTGATGCACCTCTTCCTTCTACTACCACTTCTTCAACTACCCCTGCTTCTTCTCATGCGGCTGATGATGTGATTGGCACTTTCCAAGCCCAACCCCACTCCGCACAAGCCTCTACCATCAACCCCAAATCCTTTGCTTCTAATGTTCAACATGCTTCATCTCCTACTCCGCCTGTCGGCAAGAATTCTGAGGTGAAATCTGTTCAATCTACCCCTGCCGAAAAGAATAAATCCAGAAAAGGGAAGGGTAAGAATAAGGAGGATAAAATAATCCACAATCTGAGAATACCAAAACACAACCTGTTGACNGACAAAACATACCTACAAACTTGGTCCAATATTGGAACTATCTTATCTGAAATAATCCTTAATCGACTGGGGGGAAATAGCCTCAAACTAACTCTTTCATACCCCCTAGCACATGCCAACCATATCTAGGTCCATCCAATTCCATTTGGGGCTTGAACGTTGGACCCAACGTCGTTGTTCAAGGGAATCGCCCTAACCAATACAACCCTATAAATTACATGCCTCTATACCAACAATCGAATCTGCCTAGATCTTCGCATTATATGAAAACTGCTTACGGTCCTACTGGTATACCTACGGGACTTCCTCCCTAAAGTCACCAGTACCCCCACGTGAATAGACAGTTACCTTTCTTAGTCACCCTGGACCTCCCTGATCTGTCTAGAATTTTAAACGATCCTATCCATCACTCTCCTCAATGGCCCCCATACTGGCCAAACTACCTTCCGACATTCCTAAGTTTGATGGTAAAATAGGAAAGGATCCGAACAATCATGTAATGACTTTCCACCTTTGGTGCTCATCCAACTCCTTGATGGATGACTCTATTCGATTACGTCTTTTTCGGTGAACTCTCACGGGTTTCGCTGCGAAGTGGTATATAGAATTGCCGCGAGGATTCTTCGCTGACTTTAACACCCTCACCATGGATTTTCTCACCCACTACCAGTTACTAATCCGATACGAAACAAGAATCAAAATTTTGAGTTCTTTCAAACAAACCAAAGCCACTCATATCTCTGATCACATTCATGAGTGGCGATGGTGAAGACGTCTCAACAAACTTGAGCTTCCCGATCAGTTATTGGAAGAGTGGTTCATGAAATCATTCGTGAATGATATCGCTCGTGACATATCCATGGGTGGAGTTGTCACAGAAGAATATGTGATCAGTCGTGCTCAATACCTTGACCTTGTTTACTCACAAACGGGTACTCTTTACGATTTTCTCCCTGATGCACCTCTTCCTTCTACTACCACTTCTTCAACTACCCCTGCTTCTTCTCATGCGGCTGATGATGTGATTGGCACTTTCCAAGCCCAACCCCACTCCGCACAAGCCTCTACCATCAACCCCAAATCCTTTGCTTCTAATGTTCAACATGCTTCGCCTCCTACTCCGCCTGCCAGCAAGAATTCTGAGTTGAAATCTGTTCAATCTACCCCTGCCGAAAAGAATAAATCCAGAAAAGGGAAGGGTAAGAATAAGGAGGATAAAATAATCCACAATCTGAGAATACCAAAACACAACCTGTTGATGATAAGGATAAGCGTACACCCCGATACCGTTGTCTTATATGTGGTGATGATCACTACACTAAGGATTGTCCGAGACGAGCTGAGGTTACTAAGTTCCTTCAAGGGACCCTGAAATTGCCTACCCCATCTATGTTGTCACAACCCTTTCCTTTTCAACAACAGGCTCAATTGGTCATTCATGACCAACCTTCCCCCTCCAATACATCCTATGTCTTAATGTGTACAGGTGATTCAAAGAAGAATGACATCACACTTACCACTCGAGCCAAAGATTATTCTTCCTCCAAAGAGAAGGTTGATGACATACCTCCTTCCTTGGTCCAACCATCTCCATCAGCTCCACCTACCAACAATCCTCTTCATCTCGAATGACCGAGCCTAGACATAGTTCTTCTCCCTCCCTCGAAGGGTGTTGTTCGAAAGTCTACTTTCAATCCTCATGTGCATGCTGC
>JZKD02S1422047.1:0-11133 GCA_000966675.3 Picea glauca | reverse complement strand
CATAACCCCAAACCCTTAATACATCATTAATTTAGAAAACTGCTAAAAATAAAAAAAACCACCCCAAAACAAATTTTGGGGCGCTACCTCGAACACTGTCACCTCCGAGTAACCAGGGGGGGAGATCTTGCACCCCCTTGGGACCCCTCTAGAAAAACACTCGATGCACATGCCCACAAAGAGAAACATGTGATGGATCATCAGACGCAGTCATCAAATTTGATGCGCCCCCCCACACACATGCAAATAATATAACACCTACCCAACACTAACTCATTGGAAATATTGGCACTTAGCATTCTGATGCTAAACTTGAACATGTGAAATTGAATTGAATCATTCATGCACTCTTGAAGCATATTGTTCTAGAATAATCTGAAGTATGAAATATTACTTATCGTATCCAAGTCCTGTTCTTTGTTTGTTGTTTCTCATTTCTTCCCAAGGTCTAATAATGGGTTTTGAAAGAGTATGTTGAACTTGTTATTCATCCTCATATGAAACTACATCTGAAGTTGTTTCACTAAGTTGATCTTGTGCAAACTATTGATTGGAATTTTTATCAAATTAAAAAAGTGTGTTATTCTGAACAAAAAATAATTTAAAATGTTGATTCCTTTGCTATATTTCATCATGCTGGAGCTATGACTGAGTTTGGAGAAGTTCTACTCTGTCTTGCGAAAATTGCAAAAAATTTAGAAAAAATTAAATAGCTTCTTTGTTGATTGTGATTGTGTTGTTGACAACAATGAATATTAGAGTATTTGGTGACTCTAATAATTCTAGAATTTGAGCCATTTTGAAACACTGAATGAGGCCTCCTTGTGAAGGTAGGTTTAGATAAAATCAACAACAAAACACGCTTCTTGAAACTCTGTCATGTATACAATTTAGTTAGTTAAAAATTTCAATGTAGACTCATAAATGGGTGTCAGGATCAATCAAGAATTCATCCAACAATTATAATTCAATTTTATTCCAAAAATACAAGTAAACTTACAAAAAATGATTGATTGCAAGTTACAATTGATATTCAAATTTGAATGCTTGAGAAAGATTTGAATTCAAAATGTTCTCTTTTTATTAGCCTGATTTTTCCATTGATGACATGATTTAAAACCTAAATGCCTGAATATGATTTGGAGTTGTTTTATTACATGTGCTTGATTGACATCAATTATATGTTTTTGAATTTCATTAACTTGCTTTGTACTCCGTGTGTGTTGTGTTAAATGCTAATTGCAAGTATGATTATGTCAAAACTAGACATAAAACATCATAAGCATCCAAGAAAATAGCCACCATGGCACACAAGGATTACTCATGGTGTAGCTATGATCCCTTTATTCAAATTTTGTGCAGATCCAAGACATGATTTCCATAAAAAATGACCTTTTATTATTATTCTTTATTCAACTAGATTTTAACACCGAAGAGCGATTTTATTTTCAATAAGAGTTTGAACTTTATATCCTTTCTATGAGATTTAAATCTCCATGTCCTTTTACACGCCTTCTGATTTTAGCCTTTTTCCACACATTCATTTTCGTAACCTTAAACTAAGGTATTTTCAAATCATGCTAAACAATAGACATATTAAGCTAATCAAAGGAGAATGTTATGAACTCAAAGCAATGTCAAGCATTCAAATTTGAAGATCAATTGTAACTCGAAAATAGTCTTTTTCTGTAAGTTTACTTGTATTTTTGGAATCAAGTTGAATTGTAATTGTTGGGTGCATTCTCAATTGACCT
Organism: Picea glauca; assembly: GCA_000966675.3. NCBI lineage: Eukaryota > Viridiplantae > Streptophyta > Pinopsida > Pinales > Pinaceae > Picea > Picea glauca. The sequence continues at coordinate 9,379 of JZKD02S1422047.1, read as the reverse complement.
TGACACCCATTTTGAGTCTACATTGAAATTGTTGAGTGATTGAATTGTATATACACAATGAAGTTGCAAGAATCCTTTTTTGTTGTCAAGTCTATGCAGACTTATCTTTACAAGGAGACCACATTTAGTTTTTAAAAATGGCTTAAAGTCTAGAATTATTAAAGTTACTAAACGCTCTAATACTCATTGTTGTCAACAACACAATCACAATCAACAAAGCAACTATTTAATCCGTTCTAACTTGTTTCCAATTTTCACAAGACAAAGTAGAACTTCTCCAAACTCTATCATATCTCCAACATGATGAAATACAAGAAAGCAATCAACATTTCAAACTAGTTTTTGTTCAGAACAATCCACTTTTTGAATTTCATAAAGATTCCAATCAATAGTCCACATAATATCAACTCAGTGAAACGACTTCGGATGCAATTTCAAATGAGGATGAAGAATAGGTTTATCATATTAATTTGAAGCCCATTATTAGACCTTTTGAAGAAATCATAAAAAACAAGCAAAGAACATGAATTGGATATGATAATGAAGTAACCTTTCATATTCTATAATATTCAAGACCAATCCACTTCAACCATGGATGATTGCTTCAAGAAGCTTCAACTTCACTTGTTTGAGTTTAGCATCAGAATGTTAAGTGACAACATTGCATATCTCTTTTCACCAATTAATAATTATGTTGATATTATTTCAATAATCAATAATAGCTACCTTCATATTTTATACATGTATTTTATTAATGGCTAAAATAATAAAAATGACTTAATTGTTTTTGAAGGTTTTCTATCTATTTGAATGGGCTTATTTCTCTGTCGATTTCTTGGTTGTGTCGAAGGTATTTGTCATCTTATTTTATAGTTGATGCTTGTGCCATGTGGGAAAATTCAAGTTCAATAAACTTTGTGCTGAAGAAAAAATATCATCCTTTGAATATAAATTTCCATACCAGACTTGACTCATCATGTAGTTAACTAGCAGATCGTTGGATTAATTGTTGGTGCAAATTGCTGGCATTTTTTTACATACACATGTTTATTCGCATTTGAGTGTCAAAATTTCAACCCTGGGTAAATTACTTCCTTATGATACCAAGCAAAACCTTACTTGCTGAATTTTTAAAAATAAAATTTAGACCATAGAATAATTACACACTGGATGGAAATTAATTCAAAATTAAACAATGGAAGAAAAATAAATTCCCAAGCACAAAAACATTTTTTTACTGCCCTTCACATAATATTTTCATTAAATTACTCCAATATTACAAGGGATCCCATACTGGGAAATAACCCACTGAGAAACGAATTAAATTATACCAAAACCTGGCTATTCCGACCCTGCCAAAAACTCAGTCGAAGAAACCCTCTGTACGTCTACCCAAACTTAGATCTACTGATGTATGACATGCAAGTGGCTTTACAACCCCAAAAATTGTATGGTCTCTGCCTCCAAGCTCAAGCATTTCGTTCCTCCTTGGTGTCCCCAAAATCTACCTGTAAAAAAATTCTCTTGTTGTTCCATACAAATTTCCTCTTATTTTTCCTCCTTACTTGACTCACACTCTTCCCTAAGATGATTTTACTTAATGCCCATGCTACCAATAACTATGGGATGTGACCCTTCACACCCACCCTCTTACTTGTATTCAATTATTGGGCTCTTCTACAATGAAGAGAATAATTAGAAGGTTCACTCAAAACATTAAAATTGGGAAAACGATTTGGGATTTAAACTCATGAATAAAAATTCCATTTTTGACCCCTCCTCTCTTGTGGATGACTTATCCCCCATATGTTTTTCTATGTCCATCTGCAACTAGCATCACATTTTTATTTATAAACTCTGGATATACAAGTTCACATATTACATCGTTTGACCAACAACCACATATCATATCTACATTATACATTACTAAAATGGGGATTATATAAGTAATGTTACATTCCCCCTCCCCTACAACTTTGTACTTTCCTCGGTGTAAAGAAACATGCCAATATACATGTATAAATTTTACATCATAAACTATGAAAATAAAAATTCTCCAATTTTTACAACTCCAACAATAGTTCCAAATATAAATCTCATGTTCCTTTCAACCTTCTTGACCCAAGGAATGTACCCCATTATATGCATCCATTTCCTTAGGCTATACCATTATTTTATTAGATCTTCCTGGGTAGGTTGGCCAAGAAATCTCTGAGATGTGGTTCTAGGAACTCTAGCTACCCAAAAAAGAGTCTTTCATTCTTATATTCCGCTTTCTTCAAAATTGAAAAAACATTGAGGGTACTCCTCCCACATGGTCTCCTTATGCTTCCACATAGTGTCTTCATGGCCATAGTGTTAGAACATAATGGATGTTCTCATTTTACCATTGAAAATATCTCTATTGTCACCCAACCATAGGCAGAAGCCACCCTCTGAGCACCTTAACCTTGACAAAGAATCACTCTGGAAGCAAACCCTAGGCTAGATATCCAAACAAAGGGTAGCACACATTTCCCCAAGGATAGCGCACCAACAAGAGTTGATCAGATAGTCCAAACCCTAACCAAGAGATAGTCTAAGCCAAATGTGATTTGCTTGCTACAGCAGCTACAATGGCAACTCTCCTCAAATCTGCGCACAAGACTGGGCACTGTAGTGCACACAAGTTGTTGCTCTGCAATTTTGAGACTGCCCGCCAGAATGAGAACTGGCCTCCTATATTTATACTAATTCTGGCTAACTGCCTGGGCCAAATTCTCATTCTGGGTATCTGTCTGTTCAATATATATTAATATTTCTAGCCGACTTCTTCTCTTGGAGGCTAATAACCTAATATAAATTATCTTCTTGAGCCGATAAGTCTTCTAGGGTTATTAGCCAACTCATTAGGGTTTCTTCTTTCTTCCTGGAGTATTCTATCCTCGTCAGTTTTACATGTGGAGGTAAATACCTCCCGCGGCTACCATAATATCAACACTCCCTCCTAGCTAGGGAGGTATTATAGGTAATGGTCTTGAGCACAAAAACAAACCATTCACCTGGTAGCATCAACATAATTGTATAGACTAGATCATAAGCACCATCATCATCATCAGTGTCATTAGTTGCATAATCTCTCGAAACCATACTCTATCTAAGTAATCAGACATGATGCTCACTCCACAGAGCGATACAAGAGCCATTATTCTAATCTAGAAGAGAAAATTCTCTGAACCATTTTCCATCTGGGACATCTCTGTCCTTTGATTATCCATCTAACTGATTATCATTTCCAATACTGTTGATATTCTTCAAGGCAATCGAAACAAAATAGAACACAACTATGTCTATCCATAGTAGTACATAACTACAATCCAGTGGTACACTACCACACCAAGTAATACACAAGTACTTGATCAACAACNCACACACATGCAAATAATATAACACCTACCCAACACTAACTCATTGGAAATATTGGCACTTAGCATTCTGATGCTAAACTTGAACATGTGAAATTGAATTGAATCATTCATGCACTCTTGAAGCATATTGTTCTAGAATAATCTGAAGTATGAAATATTACTTATCGTATCCAAGTCCTGTTCTTTGTTTGTTGTTTCTCATTTCTTCCCAAGGTCTAATAATGGGTTTTGAAAGAGTATGTTGAACTTGTTATTCATCCTCATATGAAACTACATCTGAAGTTGTTTCACTAAGTTGATCTTGTGCAAACTATTGATTGGAATTTTTATCAAATTAAAAAAGTGTGTTATTCTGAACAAAAAATAATTTAAAATGTTGATTCCTTTGCTATATTTCATCATGCTGGAGCTATGACTGAGTTTGGAGAAGTTCTACTCTGTCTTGCGAAAATTGCAAAAAATTTAGAAAAAATTAAATAGCTTCTTTGTTGATTGTGATTGTGTTGTTGACAACAATGAATATTAGAGTATTTGGTGACTCTAATAATTCTAGAATTTGAGCCATTTTGAAACACTGAATGAGGCCTCCTTGTGAAGGTAGGTTTAGATAAAATCAACAACAAAACACGCTTCTTGAAACTCTGTCATGTATACAATTTAGTTAGTTAAAAATTTCAATGTAGACTCATAAATGGGTGTCAGGATCAATCAAGAATTCATCCAACAATTATAATTCAATTTTATTCCAAAAATACAAGTAAACTTACAAAAAATGATTGATTGCAAGTTACAATTGATATTCAAATTTGAATGCTTGAGAAAGATTTGAATTCAAAATGTTCTCTTTTTATTAGCCTGATTTTTCCATTGATGACATGATTTAAAACCTAAATGCCTGAATATGATTTGGAGTTGTTTTATTACATGTGCTTGATTGACATCAATTATATGTTTTTGAATTTCATTAACTTGCTTTGTACTCCGTGTGTGTTGTGTTAAATGCTAATTGCAAGTATGATTATGTCAAAACTAGACATAAAACATCATAAGCATCCAAGAAAATAGCCACCATGGCACACAAGGATTACTCATGGTGTAGCTATGATCCCTTTATTCAAATTTTGTGCAGATCCAAGACATGATTTCCATAAAAAATGACCTTTTATTATTATTCTTTATTCAACTAGATTTTAACACCGAAGAGCGATTTTATTTTCAATAAGAGTTTGAACTTTATATCCTTTCTATGAGATTTAAATCTCCATGTCCTTTTACACGCCTTCTGATTTTAGCCTTTTTCCACACATTCATTTTCGTAACCTTAAACTAAGGTATTTTCAAATCATGCTAAACAATAGACATATTAAGCTAATCAAAGGAGAATGTTATGAACTCAAAGCAATGTCAAGCATTCAAATTTGAAGATCAATTGTAACTCGAAAATAGTCTTTTTCTGTAAGTTTACTTGTATTTTTGGAATCAAGTTGAATTGTAATTGTTGGGTGCATTCTCAATTGACCTTGACACCCATTTTGAGTCTACATTGAAATTGTTGAGTGATTGAATTGTATATACACAATGAAGTTGCAAGAATCCTTTTTTGTTGTCAAGTCTATGCAGACTTATCTTTACAAGGAGACCACATTTAGTTTTTAAAAATGGCTTAAAGTCTAGAATTATTAAAGTTACTAAACGCTCTAATACTCATTGTTGTCAACAACACAATCACAATCAACAAAGCAACTATTTAATCCGTTCTAACTTGTTTCCAATTTTCACAAGACAAAGTAGAACTTCTCCAAACTCTATCATATCTCCAACATGATGAAATACAAGAAAGCAATCAACATTTCAAACTAGTTTTTGTTCAGAACAATCCACTTTTTGAATTTCATAAAGATTCCAATCAATAGTCCACATAATATCAACTCAGTGAAACGACTTCGGATGCAATTTCAAATGAGGATGAAGAATAGGTTTATCATATTAATTTGAAGCCCATTATTAGACCTTTTGAAGAAATCATAAAAAACAAGCAAAGAACATGAATTGGATATGATAATGAAGTAACCTTTCATATTCTATAATATTCAAGACCAATCCACTTCAACCATGGATGATTGCTTCAAGAAGCTTCAACTTCACTTGTTTGAGTTTAGCATCAGAATGTTAAGTGACAACATTGCATATCTCTTTTCACCAATTAATAATTATGTTGATATTATTTCAATAATCAATAATAGCTACCTTCATATTTTATACATGTATTTTATTAATGGCTAAAATAATAAAAATGACTTAATTGTTTTTGAAGGTTTTCTATCTATTTGAATGGGCTTATTTCTCTGTCGATTTCTTGGTTGTGTCGAAGGTATTTGTCATCTTATTTTATAGTTGATGCTTGTGCCATGTGGGAAAATTCAAGTTCAATAAACTTTGTGCTGAAGAAAAAATATCATCCTTTGAATATAAATTTCCATACCAGACTTGACTCATCATGTAGTTAACTAGCAGATCGTTGGATTAATTGTTGGTGCAAATTGCTGGCATTTTTTTACATACACATGTTTATTCGCATTTGAGTGTCAAAATTTCAACCCTGGGTAAATTACTTCCTTATGATACCAAGCAAAACCTTACTTGCTGAATTTTTAAAAATAAAATTTAGACCATAGAATAATTACACACTGGATGGAAATTAATTCAAAATTAAACAATGGAAGAAAAATAAATTCCCAAGCACAAAAACATTTTTTTACTGCCCTTCACATAATATTTTCATTAAATTACTCCAATATTACAAGGGATCCCATACTGGGAAATAACCCACTGAGAAACGAATTAAATTATACCAAAACCTGGCTATTCCGACCCTGCCAAAAACTCAGTCGAAGAAACCCTCTGTACGTCTACCCAAACTTAGATCTACTGATGTATGACATGCAAGTGGCTTTACAACCCCAAAAATTGTATGGTCTCTGCCTCCAAGCTCAAGCATTTCGTTCCTCCTTGGTGTCCCCAAAATCTACCTGTAAAAAAATTCTCTTGTTGTTCCATACAAATTTCCTCTTATTTTTCCTCCTTACTTGACTCACACTCTTCCCTAAGATGATTTTACTTAATGCCCATGCTACCAATAACTATGGGATGTGACCCTTCACACCCACCCTCTTACTTGTATTCAATTATTGGGCTCTTCTACAATGAAGAGAATAATTAGAAGGTTCACTCAAAACATTAAAATTGGGAAAACGATTTGGGATTTAAACTCATGAATAAAAATTCCATTTTTGACCCCTCCTCTCTTGTGGATGACTTATCCCCCATATGTTTTTCTATGTCCATCTGCAACTAGCATCACATTTTTATTTATAAACTCTGGATATACAAGTTCACATATTACATCGTTTGACCAACAACCACATATCATATCTACATTATACATTACTAAAATGGGGATTATATAAGTAATGTTACATTCCCCCTCCCCTACAACTTTGTACTTTCCTCGGTGTAAAGAAACATGCCAATATACATGTATAAATTTTACATCATAAACTATGAAAATAAAAATTCTCCAATTTTTACAACTCCAACAATAGTTCCAAATATAAATCTCATGTTCCTTTCAACCTTCTTGACCCAAGGAATGTACCCCATTATATGCATCCATTTCCTTAGGCTATACCATTATTTTATTAGATCTTCCTGGGTAGGTTGGCCAAGAAATCTCTGAGATGTGGTTCTAGGAACTCTAGCTACCCAAAAAAGAGTCTTTCATTCTTATATTCCGCTTTCTTCAAAATTGAAAAAACATTGAGGGTACTCCTCCCACATGGTCTCCTTATGCTTCCACATAGTGTCTTCATGGCCATAGTGTTAGAACATAATGGATGTTCTCATTTTACCATTGAAAATATCTCTATTGTCACCCAACCATAGGCAGAAGCCACCCTCTGAGCACCTTAACCTTGACAAAGAATCACTCTGGAAGCAAACCGTAGGCTAGATATCCAAACAAAGAGTAGCACACATTTCCCCAAGGATAGCGCACCAACAAGAGTTGATCAGATAGTCCAAACCCTAACCAAGAGATAGTCTAAGACAAATGTGATCTACTAGCTACAACAACTACAATGGAAACTCTCCTCAAATCTGCGCACAAGACTGGGCACTGTAGTGCACACAAGTTGTTGCTCTGCAATTCTGAGACTGCCCGCCAGAATGAGAACTGGCCTCCTATATTTATACTAATTCTGGCTAACTGCCTGGGCCAAGTTCTCATTCTGGGTATCTATCTGTTCAATATATATTAATATTTCTAGCCGACTTCTTCTCTTGGAGGCTAATAACCTAATATAAATTATCTTCTTGAGCCGACAAGTCTTCTAGGGTTATTAGCCAACTCATTAGGGTTTCTTCTTTCTTCCTGGAGTATTCTATCCTCGTCAGTTTTACATGTGGAGGTAAATACCTCCCGCGGCTACCATAATATCAACACTCCCTCCTAGCTAGGGAGGTATTATAGGTAATGGTCTTGAGCACAAAAACAAACCATTCACCTGGTAGCATCAACATAATTGTATAGACTAGATCATAAGCACCATCATCATCATCAGTGTCATTAGTTGCATAATCTCTCGAAACCATACTCTATCTAAGTAATCAGACATGATGCTCACTCCACAGAGCGATACAAGAGCCATTATTCTAATCTAGAAGAGAAAATTCTCTGAACCATTTTCCATCTGGGACATCTCTGTCCTTTGATTATCCATCTAACTGATTATCATTTCCAATACTGTTGATATTCTTCAAGGCAATCGAAACAAAATAGAACACAACTATGTCTATCCATAGTAGTACATAACTACAATCCAGTGGTACACTACCACACCAAGTAATACACAAGTACTTGATCAACAACNAGTCTTCTCCCTCCATATGGGAGAACCTCTAGTCTTCGATCTCGCAATGCTTTCATTCATAAGTATTTCATACACTATTCTTCATCACAACTTTAAGTTCCTCTGCTTGATTGCTTTTAGTCAGTTCATATCAGGCTGGTAATATTGTGATTCTCAATACAATGACTAGTTGTTCAGGCTTCTCTTCTTTCTTGGAATCTTCATGTTCTTTCTTATGTTTTTCTTTAGCTCTTGGGTCCATGGAGTTTCTTATAGATTTCATGACCTAAGGATTCCATTTATTTCTTTCATCATAGGATCACAGATGTGGATGGACAACTAGGGATACTTTAAGGCTTCTCTTCGAAGAAGTATTCTTCTAAGGTTGAATTGAACACGTACTGCCTTTCATGGCTGCTACCATGGATATATACTTCATCATATTCAATGGATTATAGGATTATCTCCCTCCTAATCCTTTATTCATGCATACTCTTCTCTTTGGTTATGTATAATCGGTTCCCTCCATCTGGGAGAGTCCACGCTTCCATCTGCATCCTTGTTGTCTACTGCAATATATAATTGTCTCTCTCTATCTGACAGACTCCACGCTTCTGTCTTGTTGTCTTCTACAAAAATTTCATAAGTCTTTCTCTAATTTCCTCTTGATTGATGACTTCTTTCTGTCTTTTGTTCTTCTGAGTCTCTTCATGATGGATCCATCTTATCTTGCAATATATTTCACATGATTTTTTTGATGTATTTCATCCCTTCATATGTATTATCTAATGATATTCATCCTTATCTTGTTTTTCTTCCATAGGTATAGTTCTTCTTGGAACACATTATCTTCCAAGAGATAGATATACAAGATATGTATAGAGACGATGGAAACAATATATGTACAAGAAATAAGAAGAGTATTGTTATCTTTAGAAGAAGAAGTCTCTTTCATCCTGCTTAGTCTTCTTTGTAGTTTCCTTTTCTTTGGAAATTGATGCTTCATGTTTCTCCTTCCTTTTCTTTAGCTCGGGACAATGATTCTTGTAGTGACCATACTTTCGA
>JZKD02S1422036.1:0-11133 GCA_000966675.3 Picea glauca | reverse complement strand
GTGGATCCTTATCCTTGGGAACACCTGTATCTAAGGTAAAATTATATGTTTGACACTTTTGGGTGTGCATAGTTTAACGACCCAAATCTCCCATAGTACTTTTCTTCCTAATTCCTGTGCGCTTTCCACATGGCTCCGACCTTTGGGATTTTCTGCACCACACTATTCCAAATCATCCGGAGTCGCGGTGTCCCAGACTTGTGAAATCCAGGTACTTCACCATTGACATGACCAGGAAGAAACATACCAAGGATTGACACATGGTGAGGGCTAGGGGTGACACATGTCACATTCTAATGGGCCGATGGGTCTGCAAAAAAATTGTATCCAAGTGACACATGTCACCTCAATAGTGGGTCCATGTCACCCTGGGTGATGTCAGTTGGCCACGTCGACCCCTAACACAACCTTCTAACATTCCTTTGATCGCATGGTCAAGATATGTCCACATAGACCCCTCGATCTATGACTCTCATTACTTCACAGGTTCGACATTTGAGAGTCTTTCTATCCAAACTCTCCATTACTCTCGGAGCTGGTTAGCATCGGGATAAGTATAGTCTAGATCTAATGGTCAGGGAGGATCCTGAAGGGTCCTCATATCGACAAATCACATCACTTCACCGATTCAGTGTTCAGGAGTTCTGGATGTGTCATACCCCTAAATCCTTCAGAGTGTCTAGTCTCTGCATTATAATATCTAGTGACACGTGTCCTTAATGATGGATGGTTGAGATGGAATCTGTCATTCACGATTTAGGGAGCCTTCACGCTTTAATTACTCTCGTCCAACTTCCTCTAGAGTGTCCATTCTCTGGACTATGAGATCTCCTGCCATGTGGATGAAATTGATAATTTTTAGAGATGACACGTGGCCCCTTCAGTGGGTGACATGTGTCACATGTTAATGGACTTATAGATTCTATGAAATGCCCAAATCTAGGTGAAACATGACACGTTGATCGTGGGTCCACATCACCTCCCCTTTTTCCCTAATGCACACGTACTCCCTGAAATCCCGAAACCTCTCCATGTGCCCTCAGCCATTAGGAAATCAGCGTTCGATGTTTGGATCTTGCACCTTCGGTGTTCTATGTTGAATGTCAGCGTTTGAAGTTCGATGTTCTACATTGAACGTCGGCGTCGACGTTCGAATTTATGCGTTGAACGTTAGCATTCAACATTCGACGTTATACATTGAATTTCAGTGTTTGGTGTTTGACGTTCTACGTTGAACGCCCCTCTATGATACTACATCTTGAATCCTCTGAACTCCAGAAATGGTCAACATCGGACTGACTATATCATATATTCTACGATTGGAATAGTTCCTAGGCATCCTCAAATCTACGACCTATATTAACTAGTTCGGGTTTTGAGACTTTAGGGGATCCATCCCCCTTATGAAAAATACAAAAATTCATCGAACTTTCAAAGATTGAATGATTTGAGGGGTTAACACTTTTTCTCCTTCTCCAGATGCAATGGTTGTGATAGACTTTGGATCCTCTCGAACAGATCTTGTCCACTCTTCTTCCAAACGAAAGGATCTTCCCTTCTGAGACTTAAATCTCTCTATCCTTCCTGATCTTCGTCAGTTATGAAAGAATTAGGTGTTGTCGTGCACTTTGCACTCTTTCTCCTGAGCTTAATAGACTTCTTCTCCTAGGAGACTCAAAATGACATGGAATGTTGACATACATATGGGAAACTAACCCCAAGGTCGACAAAATCAAAGTTCATTTGCTTAAACTTGGGCCACTACAGGGATCGAGCATTTACATGTACAAACCATATAGTTCCTTACTTGCTTAAATACACAATTAAGAAAAAGATAAGGGAACATAGTCTAACCATCAAGAAACATGCACATACTTAAAATTCTCATAGGATATCCAACTTTAATTTACAGTTACAGTTCAAATATACGGGGTATGAGAATACTTATCTATTTCAGATTGTAACCAATGAACTGACTGTGGGTTTGCACCTTTCCACCCAACCATAGGCTCAGAGGCATTCACTCTTAGCACTCTGTCCGCCCTCGTTCCAAGACATGATATCACTAGGGGACTTTCACAGTCTCTCAAGGATTCCTTCTCAATCTCGGTGTCTACGAGGTTTATCAGATGCCTCCTCAGCATCAAGCTCGCAGTCTCCTACTCAGTTCACGCTCTTCTATAAATTCTCAGAGATATTTTCTCTTGTTCTCTCCAGTAACCAGAACAGATTATCGAGCTTTATGTTCCTCTTCTCAGCTATAGATCCTCACGCCCTCTCCCTTCCTGTGTGTCTTCTCTCATCTAGCTTCGCCCGTATTCCCCCTCACCTTTATCCTCCTAGGGATGGTTATGAACCTATCTTGTTCCTTCTATCATAAGAAAACTCGGGTCAATCTGGGTCTGCAAGAATCTATGCTACTTCGAGATGATAGCCTCATGTCTCCTCTGTTATAACATGCTTCCATTCATGGGGGTGGTTGATGGTTCAACCACCAATCCTTTTTGTTATTAAGTGATTTCTCCTTTGGGTCAGGATGATGCATATCATTTAAACAAGGAGAAATTTGGGTCATTTGACATACTAAACCCTCTCCATAATTTTCTTATTTATTTCCTCTAGTGATATCATGGAAAATACTTCAAGGCTTCACCCCCACAATCAGTTATTGGCAATTCAAACATTAATGCATTTACATTGTTCCCATGCCATAACACAGTGATCATAATTAATGATTAATTACAAGCTGGTTGAAGCAAGGGTATTACAATCCTCTCCCCCTTAAAAAGGAACACCATCCTCAGTGTTCTTTCTTAGTAAAACTGGTCATTCCTTTCTCATTCAACTGCTTTAGAAGTCTTGACCCTCTTTCTTGGTGAGGTCCATTTTAGAATCTTTCCCTTCATCACCCGTCTTCTATAATATTGGACAACAAGCATATTAATCATATATTTCATGTGTAAATATTTTACTGTTGCATAAAATTCAAGAAAAATTCATAACTTAGCACAATACTCATCTTTGTAATTCGTGAATTCGTATCCACATGGTTTTCTTGTTTTCTTGGCTAACTATTTTTCCTGGACATACTCATTGTGTGCATGATCCCAATCATAGTTTATAATAATTATCAAAGTCTCCTCTTCCTTGCGGTCACTCACCTTCCAGGCCCAGGCTCGGGCATCCCCTTCTTTTCTATATAGTTCCTCAAATGATCCATATCTCCTTGCAAAGTATTTCTCATAGAAGAATAATTTCAGAGACTTCATTGAGACTTACAGCCGAGGCATCCGTCCGACTTGTGTTGCCACAACCCAACATATTCTAGGTGATCATGGATTACCGAGGGGTTCTCATGTCTCAACAATAGCATCTTTCATGCATTATGTCTTGACAACCTTCATTTGTCCTCAGTAAACATATATTTTTCATCTCACCTATATCACAGGTATACCAAATTATGAGAAATTATGATCAATTTCAAATTCATAATTTTCTTGCAAATATGTTACCCACAGATTTCCACATTCCCCATTTATTTTCAGATATGTTTCGCACAGGAACTAGATTCACAAGTATGGAACTTTCCTTCCCATAGTAGTTTAGATCAACATGAAATTGGTCTTCCTTATGGGCTTACAACACTGCCATATCCAAGACCCTTTTTCCTCCTACAACTTCAACATTCCTTAGCTAAACAAATTGTTAGTTTTCATGCACATTATATTTTCAAACGATGCATACTAACAGTCCATGTCATTTTCATCTATTCAGGGGTACAAATAAAAAGGAAGTATTATTATTTATGTAAACATCCTTTCAGCATACTAAATTTTCCAAATGAAATTCAAATATTAAATGACTTTAATCAATGTGCCAATATTCATGGCCACATTCATATCCAATGCACCCTTGGATTGATTTTCAAGCTGCCACACTTGGTGACAAGAACTTTGTTATGGTGTGTTGGAATTTAACCAACCTCTTCACCATATGGTTTATTCCTTCTCATTCACTCTTACATCAGGACTACGCTTCCTGCTACAAGATGATCACGATCCTAAATCAGTGCACATGAAACTAGATGTTTCTCTTGAATGCACCCAAGCATTCTTCCTTCATTAGTAACCAAGGTTCCAACACTCATGGCCAACCAATTTTCTCTTTTCTTTAATTTCTATACAATGTAAGTAAAAAATTGGAAGGCCATCCTTCCTCAATGGAAAATCTTTTGTCTTCCCTTTATGCGAACCTGCATTTCCTAGAAGCAATTCCATGCAATGTGCTAACTATGAGCACTTTTATTCCCCAATCTCCGTAGATTGGTCATTGTACCCATGGTACTCATTACTCATGCATTTTATTGCAAGGATTATAACTCATCCTTGACTAGCATAGACTTCCTCTTTATATTGTTCAGATTCTTTTGTCCTGAATCTTACCCCGTTTGGGTAGAAATAGCATATAACAACCACTCATAATTATTTGCATATATTTAGGATAATGGAATCTTTTCAGAAGGGACTCTTACCAATTCCTTCATACCTTATGCCACATAGGTATGGATATTTTTATACCTACTCTGGCCACTAGCACCCTTTCTGATATTACCTCATTAATGGTTCTTTATGGGGACTTTTAAAACCCCTTCAACAATCTTTTGACAACCATGTTCTCATAGTCATCACTTGCTTGAGGTTTTTCATCATTGGAAATTGTCTTCCTCAACAGTTCCAATTTCTTTCTACACATGACATACATCATAAATATGTCAGTCATCATGTAAAATATAAATTCAAGTATATCTCTATGCACCTCATCACATTATCCTTAAGGATTCCACAAGTGCAACACAAGAAATTCTCAATTGTTTCCTCAATCATACAACCATCATCATTATGGTGTCAAAATGTTTACTTTCATAAGCATATCAGCTTTCTCATCCCAGAGAAAAACATAATATAAAACAAGAAAGGAGTTAAAGATCTTCCCTTTTCCCAACTCCATCTACACAGTCTGGGACCTTCAGTCCAACTGGGTTATTCTCCAAGTCCTCATTTCCTTTGTTTAATATGGCTTCAACCAAGCCTATTCATTCAAACTTACTTACTTTATTATTATCCTTTCTCCAACTATACTCGTTCTTCATAATTGCTCATCTAAGACCTACAACTCTGTAAGCATTTCAGATTTCTTACAGTGGAAAAAGTGTTCCTCTTGTTTCCTTTTCTTTGCTTTTGCAATTACTCCCTGTTGGGATCTTCTTGCCCTTTTCCTTGAGCAGCCTTGGTTAGGCTCACCCTAACTCTTAGGATACACCAACATTCTTTAATATCAAACCTTTTTTTATAATGATTCATGACCCTGTGCATGTTGCACCTTACCATTCGGTTATCAGAATGGTGTACCCTCGTTTGTTAGTTTTCCACTCATATATATTTTTTTAGAATGTAATCCAGGATTTCTTAAATAAATAAGGTTGTATCCCACTTCTCAATTCTCAGCAGTCATTAAGGTGGTGACTTCATTCTCCTGACAGAGTCTTCACAGATTTCTTCCATAGGGAACTCCTTTAGCATGGAACTTCCTTAATTCATATTCTTCTCTATCTGTGATGGCCTCAACCTTGAGTTAGCTTCAACTATTTACCAAATATTCCATAAGGAATATAAACATGCATCTTTGTTATGCATCCAAATTATTTTCCAAACATATTCCTTGTTTTTCTAACTTACATCTATGATGCACCTAACCACATGCATAATCATAAATCATTTAACTTATGATTGTTCACAATTGTTCTCGTGTAGTCCTCAAAGGCTTAATCGTGTTTCCTTTTTTCATGACAACAGAGCATCCATACTCATTTAATCTTTCATTTGTTTATACTAGTCTTTCCTGCGGGAATGGAACACATTCCCCTCAATCTATCATTCAAAACCAATATTTCATGACTCCTCATAATAGAGTCGACCATGCATCCATGGTATTCATTCAATCTTGGCAAGTGTAATTCTTTCCTTACATATCACTCATCAAGGCAATCATATTGTTCCTTTAGTATAAATATATTCTTACAACATACATGTGTGTCACTTGAAAATTTAATATCATTTATACCTAGTTGGTATTAATATCAAGCTTCATATCAAGAAGCTTCACAATGCATTAAATCCATGCAATCATGCCTATACACACCTAGCCCAAACATACATGATGTAAGCTCATTGCTTGCACCCTTTCCATGTCATACATGCACATGGACATATTAGAATTCCAGATCCTTCTCCCAACGATCTTACTTCATTTCTCAAGACAAGTTCCATAGAGATACTCAACATTGAGCTTCCCTCTTGTTTGGAAGCTTGCAATCATTCACATGTTATCCACATGGTCGGTTTCACAGACATAATCATACCCATGTCCCTCTTTCTATATGACAACAACCAAAAAAAAATTATTCTTGCCTATGGTGTTATAAGATGAATAAAAATATAGAAAATATTATATGGGTAAATGAAACTGTTCCCCAAGGAAACAAGACAACTTATCAAGCTTCTCTTTCATGCCTCAAACCATTCTTGGTCAACAAATTTCTACAAGGGAATCTTTTCCTAAACTCCATCTTCTAGCTATCTGATTATACCAAGCTATTTCCATATAGTTATAATCCACCTCTGGATGTCAATCTGATCCATTGGGATTCTAGAAGTGCCCCAACACTTCCTTTACCACATTCAGGATCAACATTTAGTAAACCATTTTACCCTATTTATAATAAATTTTAATGTCTAATAACATTTGGACTATTCCCTTAAAGCCCAGATACAATTTCGAGTTATGTTACTTACTAAGTATTCTAGTTCATAACTCCAGAGTATCTTTAGGTCATAATCAATCTTACCCATTACACCTAGAATTCTTCCTTTTGTTTAGCAACAGTCAAGGACAGAGGTCACTCTCCTCTTCCCACAAGAAGTTTGGCATACTAGTTTCCTATTCACCAATCAAAGGAGGTTGTTGTGATTTCTCACTCAATCACTCTATATATATACAACTCTATTTATCAACTTTATTAGAAAAAAACCTTCCCAATGATTCTTGTTCCCAGAAGAAAAATTGTTTCTTAGTTCCCTTTGAAACCTGAGAGTTGTGCATACTCTCCCTTTTCAGAGAATGGTCACAGGCTCATTCCTCTGATCGTGAGGGGTTATACACATATACAAGGTGTAATCCTTCATTAAAGAAGTAATTATTACTGCTACAGATCCTTTCAATCCATTCACATCCAATTATTACTATTAGTGCCCATCAACATAATCCCACTCATGTAGGATCAACTATCATTTCCCCAAAAATGATAGGCTTCCTTTGCCATAGAATAGCATGATTCAATCGCGTTGGGTAAAATCCCAATTGAATTTTAATCTACATCCTTCAATGAACTTGGGAAGATAACTTCCATATGACAATGGTACTCTCAACAGGTTCAGGTTAGCCTATCCTTTCAACTGTTCTCTGACCTATCCAAGCATGTGTCTGAATCATGCTCTTCTAGATAGGGTAGGGTAATACGCCCTCTCCCTTAATTTTTTTCTAATAATATTTTTATGTGACTTGTGCATGAGACCAAGCAGGACAAGCATTGTTTCCATGATCTGATACCAATTTGTAACACACCCAACTCCTTAAAAATACTTTTTAAGGAATGGGGCATCAAAATTTTGTTTTCCTGATCCATCTCAAATCTTAGTCCTACTATCTCCATCAAATTATTCTCTTCCAAAGTTTTTCTAGGGTTAATATTCATGGGCCATGTGGCACCTACGTGGATCTGACTCATACATATCACCCCAAATTCTCTAATATCCCGAAGCTCCACTCACTCCTAGTTCTATGGTGGAGATCCATCCACCATTACTTGACGGTGGATCCTTATCCTTGGGAATGCTTGTATCTAAGGTAAAATTTGGCGTTCAACACTTTTGGGTGCACATACTTTAATGACCCAAATTTTCTAGATTGCTTTTCTTTTGAAGTCTCGTGGGCTTGACATGTGGCTCTGGCCTGCGGGCTTTTCAACACCACACCATTCCAAATCCTCTGAATTCACAGAGTCCTGAACTTTCAAAATTCAGGTACTTCACCATTCACGTGGTCATGTGGACATGTACTAGGGACTGACACACGGTGAGGGATAGGGGTGACACGTTCCCTTGTTATGGCATGACACGTGTCATGTTCGAATGGGCCCAGGGGTCTAAAAAACATTTATAGCCAAGTGACACATGGCACCTCAATCGTGGGTCCACATTACACTCGGCGACACCAACGAGCCACGTCGACCCCTAACATAGCCTTCTAACATTCCTTCGAATTCATGGTCAAGATGTGTCCCTGTATACCCCTAGATCTATGACTCTCGCTATTTCGGAGGTTTGGCATTTGAGAGTTTCTCTATGAAAAGTCCACGTTTCTCCCAGAGTTGGTCAATGTCGGGATGACCATAGTCTAGATATGACAGTCAGGGAGGATCCTGAAGGGTCCTCAGATCCATGGATCACATCACTTCGTCGATTTGGCATTCGAGAGTTTTGTAAGTGTCACACCCCAAAATCCTCCAGAGTGTCTAGTCTCCAGATTATAAGATCTGGCGACAGATGTCCTTAATGATGGATGGCTAAGATGGACTCCACCGTTAATGATTTTGGGAGACTTCACACTTTAATGACTGTCTCCCAAATTCCTTCAGAGTGTCGAGTCTTCGAACTATGAGATCTCCTACCACATGGACGAAGCAGGTAATTTACAGCAGTGACACATGGCAAGGCAGAGAGGACACGTGGCCCCTTCAGTGGGTGACATGTGTCACATGTTAATGGACCTATAGGGTCTGCGAAACGCCCAAATCTAGGTGGCATGTGGCACGTTCATCGTGGTTCCACATCACCCCTCTTTTTTCCTTAATGCGCACATACTCCCCGATGTCAGTAAATATCTCAACATGGCCTTGGTCATTCGAAGATCGACGTCTGACGTTTGGAACTTGAACATTTGGCATTGATGTTTGACATTCTACATTGAACTTCAAAGTTTGATGTTCGATGTTCTACGTTGAACGTTGGCATCAATGTTCGATGTTCTACGTTGAACATTGGCATTCGACGTTCGACATTCTACATTGAATGTTGGCATTCAGTGTTAGACATTCTATGTTGAGCATCCCTATATGATAATACACCATGAATCCTATGAACTATCGAAATGTTCAAACCCAGACTAAATATATCGTAGATCGAACGGTTGGAATATTTCTCGAGAATCCTCAGAACTACGACCCAGATTAACTTCAGGATTCGAGACTTCAGGCGATGCATATCCCTTATGACAAATACCATAATTCATCGAACTCGTGAAGACTGAAGGATTTGAGGGGTTAACATATATGGTCCTTCTCCAGATCCAATGATCATGACAGACCTTGGATCCTCCCAAATGGATATCGTTTTCTTGTCTTCCAAACAAAGGATCTTCCCTTTCGAGACTTAAATCTCACTATCCTTCTTGATCTTCATCAGTGTTGAAATAATTAGGTGTTGGAGTGCGCGTTGCACTCTTTCTCCTAAGCTTAACAAACTCCTTCTCCCTGGAGACTCAAAATGACTGAGAATGTTGACATACATACATGAAAATAAGCCCAAGGTCAACGAACTCAGAGTTTATTTGCTTAAAATTGAGCCACTACAGGGCTCGAGCATTTACGCGTACAAACCATATAGTTCCTTTCTTACTTAAATACACAATCAGGAAAAATATAAGGGAGCACAGTCTAACCATGAAGCAATATGCACATACCTCAAACATTCATAGGATATCCAACTTTAATTTATAGTTATAGTTCAAATATACAAGGTATGAGAATACTTATCTATTTCATATTGTAGCCAACAAACTGACTATGGGTGTGCACCTTTCCACCCAACCATAGGCTCAAAGGCATTCACTCTTAGCACTCTGGCCACCCCCATGCCAATCCATGATATCACTAGTGAACTTTTACAGTTTATCAGGGATTACTTCTCAATGTCGGTCTCTACGAGGTTTATCAGATGCCTCCTCAACATCAAGCTCACAATCGCCTGCTCAATTTGGGTTCTTATTTAAGTTCTCAGAGATCTTTTCTCTTGTTCTCTCCAATAACGAGAACAACTTATTGACATTTTTGTTCCTCTTCTCAGTTGGAAAGCCTCACGCCCTCTCCCTTCCTATGTGTCTTCTCTCATTTGGCTTTTCCCGTATTCCCCCTTGCCTTTCTCCTGCTTGGGATGGTTATGGACCTATCTTGTTCCTTCTATCAGACGTAAACTCAGGTTAGTTTGGGTCTACAGGAGTATGTGGTACTTCGGGCTGACAGTCTCCTATCTCCTCAGCTAGACCATGCTTCCATTCATGGGGGTGGTTGATAGTTCAACCACTATTCCTTTTTCTTATTAACTGATTTCTCTTTGGGGTCAGGATGAGGTGTATCATTTCAACAAGGATAAATTTGGTTCATTTTACATAATGAACCCTCTCCATAATTTTACAATTTCTTTCCTCTAGTGATATCATGGCCAATACTTCAAGGCTTCACCCCCACAGTTAGTTATTGGCAATTCAAACAATAATACATTTACATTGTTCTCATGCCATAGAATGGTGATCATAATTAATGATTAATTACAAGTTGGGGGAAACAAGTGTTTTACAATTCCTTAAATTCATTCTTCTTTGAAACAAATTTCCGATGGCTATTCTTTTGTCTCAATTTGAGTTCTGAGCGAAAAGTTACAACAATTACAAGTTGCAATTTCCACTCTTTTGATGCTACATATTTCACCTTTATCACTTTTTAAGGAAATATAATGCCCAAATAAAAATTTTAGGTTGACATATCTCTTCTACTCCTGAATACATTTCCATCGACTATTTGTTTTCTCTAATCCAATCTCTGATCTGAAAGTTATGGTGGAAAAACAATGAAGGAATAATCATTAGCACGTGCAACATAGTAGCAACGCTCAACAACCGTTCGATCATTTATTGATTAGATCTATGTCATTGATATGTATTAATGAATTCACTATGGATCTA
>JZKD02S1422025.1:0-11133 GCA_000966675.3 Picea glauca | reverse complement strand
TAAAGGAATATTATAGGATTATGGAGGGCATCTTATACCTCTAACTAAGTATATAGGTACCACTATCATTTTTTAGCACTACCTATTAGTCGAAGGGTCTTGGACATGGCTAAGGGAGGAAATAATAATGTTAGGCCCTAAAGGAATCTTCTAGCCATCTGAGACCAAGAGGGATTCCTCAAACAACCACACATGACCTCCTGAGGGTACCATTGTCCTATTATTGGCGATGATAGAGTCACTTGGTGGTTTTGAGAAGAAGGTGTGTGTCATAGAGCCTTGAAAATGATCTGGGGAAGAAGGACATACCTTAGGTCCTAAAGAAATATTTGAGGCATCTATAGCCCTAAACAATGCCTCAAAGAACCACACATTATCTCAGGGGGGTAGTCTTAGCCTCTTAGAAATGATAGTTCCCTCATAAGTTTTTGATTAGTAGCTATGGGTTCCAAGGCCTTGATCTGGTCGAATGGGGAAACTTAATCTTTAGTTGAATTTTAAAGCTATAGGCATCTAGGGCCTAACATGGCACCTCAAACCACCACACCTAACTTCTTGAGGTATTAGCCAACTTGTAAGGCTCAAGGGTCATGAATGACACCTCAAACGATCATAGATGACCTCTTATTAAGCAGATGTTTGGACTTCAAATGGGGATATGGGCACTTTTAGTAGAGTTTAAGAACTAGGTATGGGTCTTGGGTCCTTCGACATGATCGAGAGAAGAAATCATCACCTTAGGTATTAAAGGAATCTTCTAGGCATCTAAGGCCATCAATGACATGTTGAAACACCGCAAAGGAACTTTTCATGGTATCCTTAGTCTCCAGGTAAGGATAGTTATCATTTTTAAATTTTGAACATTAAGTATGAATCTCTAGAACCTGAATATCATCAAGGAAACAAACCCAAGAGTTAGGACCTAAAAGAATATTATAGAATTTTGGGACTAAGAATGACACTTGAAACCATCGCAAATGACCTATCAAGGGAATCATTTGCCTCTAACTAGGTATGTAGGTACCACTAGCATTTTTTAGCATTAGGTATGGATCTCAGGAACTTGGAAATAGTCAAGGGAGAAAACATGAATGTTAGGATAAAGGAGGTTTCTAGCTATCTAGGGCCAAGAAGGATGTATGGAACAACCACACATGGCCACTTGATGGTATCATTGACCTATTATTCGGAATGTTGGTTCCACTAGGTGGTTTTGAGTAGTAGGTATATGTCTCAAGACCCTAGAAATGATTTAGATAAAAGGCAATCCCTTGGGTACTAAAAAAACATTTGAGGCATCTAGAGTCATGAACAACACCTTGAAGCACCACACATTACCTCTGCAGGGTATCCTTGTCCTCTAATAAATATGTTAGTGTACTCAGGAGGTTTTTATCATTAGGTATGGGTCTTAAGACATTGATATGGTCGAGGGGGAGGCCAATCCTTAGATGAACAAAAATATTGTAGGTAGCTAGTGCCAAGCATTATGCCTCAAATAATCAAATACATTCTCTCGAGGTCTTAGGAAACTTATAAGGCTCAAGGGTCATGAATGACACTTGAAATGAGAATAGATGACCTCTTTAGGGGATATTTGACCTTCAAATGGGGGTATGGGTATCGTTAGGATATTTTGAGCATTGTATGTGGATATTGGGTCCTTATACATAATTGAGAGAGGGAACACATGCCTTAGGTCCTAAAGGAATCTTTTAGGAATCTAGAGACATAAACGATATGTTGAACCACCATAAAGGACCTTTATAGGGTATCCTTTGTTTGTGGATGAGGATAGTTAGCATTATGAGTCTTTCAACATTGAGTATGCATATCTAGAAACTAGATATGGTTAGGGAAATGATCCCAAGCATTAGTCCCTAAATGAAGCTTATAAGCTTCTACAACCAAAAATGAAACTTTGAAGCACACCATAGATGACCTATTGAGGGCATCATTTTCCATTATCTAGGTATATAGGTACCACTAACATTTTGGAGCACAAGGTATGGGTCTCAATGTTCTGGACATGGACAAGAGAAGAAACATGAATTTCAGTCCCTAAAGGAAGATTCTATCCATCTAGAGCCAAGAAGGATGCCTCGAACAACCACACATGGCCTCCTGAGGGTATTGTTGGCCTATTATTTGGTATCGGAATGCTACTAGGTGGTTTTGAGTAGTAGGAATGTGTCCTAGGGCCCTAGAAATGATCTAATGAATAATTTCATGCCTTAGGTCCTAAAGAAATATTTGAGGCATCTAGAGCCATGATCAATTCCTTGAAGCACCACACATTACCTATGGAGGGTATCCTAGGCCTCTATGAAAGCTTTTAGTTCCATCACAAGGTTTTGATCATTAGGTATGGGTCTTAATG
This sequence comes from Picea glauca, assembly GCA_000966675.3. Classification (NCBI taxonomy): domain Eukaryota; kingdom Viridiplantae; phylum Streptophyta; class Pinopsida; order Pinales; family Pinaceae; genus Picea; species Picea glauca. The sequence goes on along the minus strand of JZKD02S1422025.1, from coordinate 8,753 downwards.
CCTTCATATGGTTGAGGGGGGGAACCTTAGCCTTAGTTGAAGTACAAATATTGTGGAAATTTAGCGAGAAACTCAATGCCTTAAACCACCAAAACCAACTTCTTGAGGTCTTAGGCAGCTTCTAGGGCTCAAGGGTCATGAATAACACCTCAAATGAACATATATGATCTCTTGATATAATTTTTGGTCTTCAAGTGGGGATTTCACATCATTCATATATTTTAAGCATTGGGTACAAGTCTTGGGCCCTTGGACAATATCGACAAATAAAACCCATACCTTATGTATTAAACAAATCTTCCAAGGATCTAGGGCCATCAATGACATGTTGAATCACCACAAGGACCTTTCTGGAGTATCCTTGGTCTCTAGATGGGGATAGTCAACATTATGAGTTTTTCAACATTGAGTATGAGTCTTTATAACTTGGATATGGTTAGGGGACCAAACCGAAACATTATTCCCTAGAGGAAACTTATAGGCTTCTAGGGCCAAGAATGACACTTTGAACCACCACAAATGACCTATCAAGGGAATCATTTTCCTCTAACCAAGTACATTGATACCACTAGCAGTTTTTAGCATTATGTATGTGTCTTGGAGCTTGGACATGGATAGGGGAGGAAACATGAATTTTAGGTCCTAAAGGAAGATTATACCCATGTATGTCCAAGAAGGATTCCTTAAATAGCCACACATGGCATCCTAAGGGTATCATGATCCTATGATTAGAGTTGTCGGTGTTACTATTTGGTTTTGAATAGAAGGTATGTGTCCTAGGGCCCTAGAAATGAACTAGGGAAGAGGGCCATGCCTTAGGTTGTAAATAAATATTTGAGGCATCTGAAGTCATGAACAATGCCTCAAAGCACCATGAATTCCCTCTATAGGGTATCCTTATCTTATGAGAAAGATGTTACTACGCTCACAAGGTTTTCATCATTAGGCATGGATCTCAATGCCTTGATGTACCATTGTTATTTTTCTTCCATTTTAATAAGAGCACACATGCACTTTATAATGTGTGCATGTTGTAATGTGTTTTCATTGTATATGTGTTCACACTCCTATGAGATAAAAGAACAAAGGCATGAAGCCCCACCTCAAACTCTCCAAAATGTTCTCCCTTATCTATAGGTTTCCTAACACCTTCTGTGAAAAACTATTGTTTCATACAATTTTTATAATTTTTGTGTGCTTGGACGGAAATTATTTGTTTATTTTTTTATTTTTAATCCTTTTGAAAACGGGGAAAAAATGTAATCGATTGATAAAGTCTTTAAGGAAAGAGTGGCCCATTGAAAATGTCAATGAAGGAAGTGAAGGAAAATTTTGGAATGGGAAAATGTAGATTTTCAATAGATACCAATCCAAATTATAGTACAATAGATGCCACTTTTGTTTCTAATCCATCACCACAATCAAAAATTTGGATTTTATTATCTAGGAAAATCCAATTCTAGCCTCTAGTGAACCTTCAATGGCTATTTCATCAAGACGAGTTGTTGTGGATGAGCATACGATGATGTATTTTTTTGGAGATAGTTATACAAATGATTAAATTAGAGAGGAAAATCATGCACAACCTTCTAGTGAATAAGTTAATTTGGTACAAAATCTTTATTAATAGCTAGACATCCCTGAAACTACCCATGATCATGTCCACTCTCCTCCCAAATTTGACTCGTAAGTTATTGAAGGCGTAAGAACTTGTACATTTGTAACTCCACAACAAAGAGTTCAAGAGTGACAAAATATGGGTCCATGTTCATTACTTATATTGAGTAACATCTTCCAAATAAATGCTAAATGAATTCAGGTGGATGAAAGTGGTATAATATCACTTGAAGGAAAGTTATCTAGCTGATATATTCGTTATCAATCATACAAAATTATTAAAAAATATTTTGAGAAAAAATATGATGAAACTAAATGTCAATTATTTCTATCTTTGTTAAAATATAAGATCTTGATTGTTGCTAGGAGAATTTTAGGCATTAAAAAAGTTAAAAGTTCAGAAACAAGTAATCATATTGTTAGAAGCCTTATGGGTGATTTTCATAAAATTGATAAAAAATACTTTTTCTTCAGACCATAATGTGTATTGTCACAATCAATTGTTAACAAGATCACAATGAAACATCATTTTCCCAAATAAATATCTCATCTCATTAAATGTTTAATATCAAAACCCTTGAAAAGTATGATGAGATAGCCTCGACATAGGAGGCCAAACAAATTTGTGGGCATTCACTGGTAGGATAATTCATTATAAAATAAAGTTAGTTGGATAATTTAATAGACTAATACATTTATTTTTTCATGAGAACACTAGGCCTTCTTCCAACCAAAATGATGTACTAAAATTACGAAAAGGTTTTATAGATTGTGAACTCCACATTGAATACTTTCTTGACATGACGTAGATATAATTGTATGAGAGATTTAGGAACGAGCATAGTTCACTTAACTTTGGCCAAGACTATATTTGAAAAGTAAAAGTCTTGGTATGTTAGAATAAAACCAATACATAACACACACTATTGTAGACACCTCATTGCATATGGTTATTGTTATCACACACACATTTCATGTTTTGCATAACACCCTTGTCTAAGAATGCTTAGCTATATTACTACGGACATCATCTAAATTATTTATTCATATAATCATGTGTACAATCCCATAGGATTGTACATATTATTAAAAATATTACATACATGCCTTAGGTGTGGTGCAATGGGATTATTAAGCAAGTGCAATCATGTGAAAGATGAGTATGAATTAGGGAGGGAGGAGGTTGATCTACAAAGATTCAAATATATGATGTGTGATATTGGGGGAGGGCATGAAATAAAAAATATATCGTTGGTGACATCCAAGTTTATTAATGTGTATTTAAATGATATTTTTAAAACTAAGTTTTTTCTTAGTAAGAGACAATGCAACTTTTGCACTAAGGGGTCGATTTTTGAAAAATAAGGATCAGGTGATTGTGGATAGTGTGCTCACAAAAAAATTGGCCTAAAACACTTGAAGGATATTAGGAAAGTAAATTATACTTCTTGATTTGGTTTGTATTCCCTCAAATCAAATTTTCCATGTGTTCCTGAATAACTTCAGGAAGCGAGATGCAACTCGCCATAAAACAATAATCAAGACTTGAATTTATGAATTTTTTTATTGTGTTGGAATTTTGAAATCATATCACAGATAAGGGAACCCCTCTTCCATGATTAAATTTCCCTATTTTTTTTAATTCGAAAACCTCTAGACATAAGGTTACTCTTAGTAAGAGATAATGCATTTTTTGCACTAAGGGGTTGATTTTTCAAAACTCTACATCGGGTGATTGTGGATGCCAAACAAAATTTAAAGAGCCTATAGAACTCTATTTTTATACTTGATTTTAATTGTATTCCCCAAACCAAATTCTCCATGTAGTTTGTTGATAATTAAAAAATTCATCCCACATTTCCAAGATTGAGAATGCAATTTTCAAGTTATTGGACTTCATGTAGAGATTTATTTTTAATCATCTTTTCCCAAACTTAGTATGTCCATTCCTACCCTACTTGAAGTTAACTTTCAGGAGTTAATTATATTTATATAATGAGTAGCATGGCGACGTAAGTTTTTCACAAGAATTTTAATCAAATCAGATTCCAACATGTGCAAGAAGAAATATTTTAAGTATGGGTATGATCTTTTTAATTTAATGATGAAAGAATGATCCCTTCCCTTTCCATTACATTACATGTTGTACAATAATTTCATCATAAAAGTTAATATGAGAATAATCATGATGATGTTAATGAAATCCNAAACTACCCATGATCATGTCCACTCTCCTCCCAAATTTGACTCGTAAGTTATTGAAGGCGTAAGAACTTGTACATTTGTAACTCCACAACAAAGAGTTCAAGAGTGACAAAATATGGGTCCATGTTCATTACTTATATTGAGTAACATCTTCCAAATAAATGCTAAATGAATTCAGGTGGATGAAAGTGGTATAATATCACTTGAAGGAAAGTTATCTAGCTGATATATTCGTTATCAATCATACAAAATTATTAAAAAATATTTTGAGAAAAAATATGATGAAACTAAATGTCAATTATTTCTATCTTTGTTAAAATATAAGATCTTGATTGTTGCTAGGAGAATTTTAGGCATTAAAAAAGTTAAAAGTTCAGAAACAAGTAATCATATTGTTAGAAGCCTTATGGGTGATTTTCATAAAATTGATAAAAAATACTTTTTCTTCAGACCATAATGTGTATTGTCACAATCAATTGTTAACAAGATCACAATGAAACATCATTTTCCCAAATAAATATCTCATCTCATTAAATGTTTAATATCAAAACCCTTGAAAAGTATGATGAGATAGCCTCGACATAGGAGGCCAAACAAATTTATGGGCATTCACTGGTAGGATAATTCATTATAAAATAAAGTTAGTTGGATAATTTAATAGACTAATATATTTTTTTTCATGAGAACACTAGGCCTTTTTCCAACCAAAATGATGCACTAAAATTAAGAAAAAGTTTTATAGATTGTGAACTCCACATTGAATACTTTCTTAACATGACGTAGATATAATTGTATGAGAGATTCAGGAATGAGCATAGTTCACTTAACTTTGGCCAAGACTATATTTGAAAAGTAAAAGTCTTGGTATGTTAGAATAAAACCAATACATAAAACACACTATTGTAGACACCTCATTGCATATGGTTATTGTTAACACACACATTTCATGTTTTGCATAACACCCTTGTCCAGGAATGCTTAGCTATATTACTACGAACATCATCTAAATTATTTATTCATATAATCATGTGTACAAGCCCATAGGATTGTACATATTATTAAAAATATTACATACATGCCTTAGGTGTGGTGCAATGAGATTATTAAGCAAGTGCGATCATGTGAAAGATGAGTATGAATTAGGGAGGGAGGAGGTTGATCTACAAAGATTCAAATATATGATGTGTGATATTGGGGGAGGGCATGAAATAAAAAATATATCATTGGTGACGTCCAAGTTTATTAATGTGTATTTAAATGGTATTTTTAAAACTAAGTTTTTTCTTAATAAAAGACAATGCAACTTTTGCACTAAGGGGTGGATTTTTGAAAAATAAGGATCAGGTGATTGTGGATAATGTGCTCACAAAAAAATTGGCCTAAAACACTGAAGGATATTAGGAAAGTAAATTATATTTCTTTATTTGGTTTGTATTCCTTCAAATCAAATTTTCCATGTGTTCCTAAATAATTTCAGGAAGCGAGATGCAACTCCCCATAAAACAATAATCGAGACTTGGATTGATGAATTTTTTATTGTGTTGAAATTTTGAAATCATATCACAGAGAAGGGAACCCCTCTTCCATGATTAAATTTCCTATTTTTTTTTAATTCAAAAACCTCTAGACATAGGGTTACTCTTAGTAAGAGATAATGCATTTTTTGCACTAAGGGGTTGATTTTTCAGAACTCTACATCGCGTGATTGTGAATGCCAAACAAAATTTAAAAAGCCTATAGCACTCTATTTTTATACTTGATTTTAATTGTATTCCCCCAAACCAAATTCTCCATGTAGTTTGTTGATAATTAAAAAATTCATCCCACATTTCCAAGATTGAGAATGCAATTTTCAAGTTATTGAACTTGATGTGGAGATTTATTTTTAATCATCTTTTCCCAAACTTGGTATGTCCATTCCTACCCTACTTGAAGTTAACTTTCAGGAGTTAATTATATTTATATAATGAGTAGCATGGCGACGTAAGTTTTTCAAAAGAATTTTAATCAGATCAGATTCCAACATGTACAAGAAGAAATATTTTAAGTATGGGTATGATCGTTTTAATTTAAAGATGAAAGAATGATCCCTTCCCTTTCCATTACATTATATGTTGTACAATAATTTCATCATAAAAGTTAATATGAGAATAATCATGATGATGTTAATGAAATCCTATGGTGTCCCATTATTTATTTTTATGGAAGAAGTACAAGAAATTTTAGGGAATCAAAGAAAAAGTAGTTGAATAGCTGCAAGAAATAAATGTAATAAATGTATTTATAAAGGGTTTTTGAAATAATTATAAAATAGGAAGAGAATGCATACATTAAAACGTATGAACAACTTAAGCCCATTTGCAGTAGCTCAAAGAAACTAGTACAAGAAGGGAAAATGTATAACTAGTCCAAAATTTTATTGAAGCAACCTTTTACCATTTTATCTCTCTTAAGTTGGTCAAAGGAGAATGTTTCCAATAGTATTAAAAGTGAAATTTAAAGTATGGTAGGCACATTGCAATATGAGGTGGTGTGGCTTGATTACTTTCATTTTCTAAATGTGAAATTGTACCTAATTTCACCTCTCACTAACTAGATAGTTGTTATGAATCAAACTCAAAAAAATAGCCAATGAATAATAGACTTCAAGGGGGAAGCCTCATTTTACAATATATGCAATGCACAAGAAAAGATGAGATTCTTGTACAAATTATTCTCATTTATTATAAATAAGAGATAAAGTGAGACTGACGTAACCTACCACTAAGCAAACTTAATCATAACTAATAAACAATTAATAAATGAGTGTGAAGGCCTTAACATAGCATCTTCCCTCTCTTTTAGAAGAATATTTTCTCTTAAATCTTTTAATTGAGGGTGTTTCTTCGTGAACTGCTCATTTTCCCATGTAGCTTCTTCTGGAGGCATATTCTTCCACTTGATTAGGTACTCCATAATGATTCTATTCCGTAGAGATATAGAACACCTATTTATAATGTTTTTTGGTTCAAGAATCAACTTCTCTTCTTCATCTAATTCTGGAAGTTCTATCTGCATTGGCATAGCTTGTCCCAAAACCTTTTTTTAGGAAAGATACATGAAAAAAATTATGAATGCAAGAACAAGGAAAATCTAATCCATACGCCACTTCTCCAATATTGTGAATAATCTTGTAGGGTCCGTAAAAATTTTGAGCTAATTTGTGATTCTTCTTCTATTTGAGAGTATATTACTTATAAGGTTGCAGTCTCAAAATATTGAATCACCTTCCTCAAATTGTTTTTCACTTCAACATTTATCTACTTACTTCTCCATCATATTTTGTTCCATTTGAATGTTTTCCTTAAGAATTGACAAAGTTTATTTAGTCTTTTCCATATATGATTCTATTTCCTCTACTTTGGAATGTTCTTGCAAAAAGTATGAGATACTAGGAGTTGGATATCCATAAAGGGATTCAAATGGAGAATCTTAGTAGATGTGTGGTAGGTGGTATTATAACACCATTCTTCTAGAGGAAGCCACTTCACCCATTGGTGTTACTTGTTCGAAGAATATCGATGTAGATAACCCTCTAAACATTCGTTAAATATTTCTATTTGTGGATGATATGTCCTTCCATCCGAGAGTCGTGAGACTCCATTAATATTTTTTAGTTCAACTTTGATTAAGGGCATACAAATATTTTACCCTTGTACCAAAGAATATCTCTCTTCCAATCCCAATGCTCCATATATTTCATCCCTTCATTTATACATTGTGTTTTTTTATCTCATACTATTGTGATTTTTCCATTCATGGAGAGATTCTTCCAAGCACACAAGAATGTAAGATGTAATGGAATATAAACTTGAGGCTTCTTCTATTTTGGAAAGGACATTTGTGACCACATTATACTTCCCCTCTTTTTATATTATTTCAAAATCAAACCCTTGCATTTTTGCAACCAGTTTTTGTTTCTCTTTTAATCGGAATCTTTTCTCCAAAAACTAATTTAGGCTATCATGGTCTATATTGACTTTAAAATTCCTCCCAATGAGATATTATCTCCAGTTTTTATTGCATGTAAAATTTCTGCAATTTCTTTTTCATATGTAGATTCCACCAAGTCTTTCCCCTTTAATTGTTTACATTCAAAAGCCAATTGTCTCTCTTATTATATAAATAATGCTCCAATTCCTTGTCCAAATGAATCACATTCTACTATGGATGTTTTACCAAAATCAAGTGTTTTTTATACCATTGTAGAAGCATGGGATCTTTTAAGAGTGAGAATATGAAGTTAGCATCTTCATTCCATACAAATGGATTTTTCTTTAAGAGAGATGTGAGTGGGCCTACAATGCATGCATAATTCTTGACAAACTTCTAATAATATTCTATAAAACCCAAAACTTCTTTATGACCCTTGATGTTTTGAGAATTTCTATTCTATCAATCTTCTTTAATTCCACCTTAGGAAAGTTGACACCCTTAGGAACACATTCATAATTAACCACACTATTAGAGTTAAATCCACTTGAAAAATGCTTATTACTAGAAAAAATTTCAATAGGAATGCTACATTTATTTTCACGAGTCTTTTCGATCACAATGTCACTTTTAGTAAGCCTCCCATCTAGGGTATGTAAGATGGAAATTTTCAATTCATACAATTTATTTTCCATTTGTTCCATCTTCTTTTCCATTTGATCTGTATTTTCATTCATCTTATTTTCCATTTATTCCATCCTTTTTTTCGTCTCTTGAAATTTATTTTTTGTATTTACCACCTCATTACTTGTTATTAACCTGACACTCAAATCATTAAGTTGGTCCTCCAATTTGGATAGCTTGTTATGTATCTCCTCATTTTCTTCATGAGTTATAGATGAGATTTCTGGAGGTTTAATTGGTGTTGTAATTTTTTTTGGAGCCATGTAGCATAAAAA
>JZKD02S1422014.1:0-11133 GCA_000966675.3 Picea glauca | reverse complement strand
TATACGAAACAAGTAAAATGAAAGATCTTCTTATATCATTTTGACTATGAATATATACATTATAAAAGCCTTTTAAAAACTATCATACTTGAAAGGTATCTATTTTCTACAAGGGAGTACTACATGTACAATAGTTAGATTTATTCCTAGATTAAAACTAAGAAAAATATTTATTAATTCACAATTATAAAAACACAAATCAAATACAATCATGAACTAGAAACTATCATATCTATTATAACATGTTTGGTGAGTTTAACCCACTTACATCATTGCTATCATTGCTAAAAAGTAAGATTTAGAAACAATTCCCATTTCCCAAAACACCAACATAGTTTTTTCCACTTTTCTTGCAAAAAGGTAGCTACAACACCTTCTCATAGGCTCTAGTCTCGACAATAACGAGCTAGTCATGCCTTGCCTCAAGGGTATGCATGAGTTTCCCACTTATTATCTCTTTGTAGGGTGCAAGCACATGCGTGTCTTCCTTCACCTAACAGGACTTGGACTTCCTACTATAGATAAAACCAACTTTAACATGTCTTAATAAATCTTATGTTCAAGGGTTCTAGTGTTACATGCATAGGAAACCATATATTCAATATTTGGAATGAAAAACTAACTGATATTTTTATTAACAAGTTGGAATCAAGGAATAAGTTTTCTTAATTTTAGAAAGCAATTACCACTTTAACTTAAGGCTATAGATGCCCCCTACTCCAGATGCATGCTCCAATAATTGCTCCAATTTTTTTATCCAATCTCCCTCCTTTCCAATCAGGTTAAACCTACTGGTTGACCACTCTATTGTATTGTAAGAGTATTCTTATTTTCCTAGAGCCTTTGCGCTGCAAACAATATATGAAGGAGGAGTTTACAAATAGGAAACTGTGAAGGGAATGAAAAATTCATTTAACAAAGATTGTGCATCTCTTCAAACAAGAAAAAGTGGATTTTTCACCACAACAAGAACAAGACCTGATAAAGGTTTTGACACAATCAAACCTCTCTCCACCAACAACATAGTTACCAACTTGATGAAAACCCTCTGAATTTCCTGTTTTTTAGAGGTTGCATTTAGTGGCTATTTTTATCCCCATTTCCAAAAATGTTGCTACTAGTAGCACCCTTTTATTTTCAGAGTTAAAATTATAAAAATTTCCAACCATCATCTATAAAGTTGAAAACAAAAACCTTCAAATCAACCTCCAAAAATAAAAAGTGGTTCTCCCAACATCACCCTTTTTTGGGTGGGTTAAAACTACAACTTGGTTGAAATAGTGGTCTCGACAGCTGATACCATTCTAAACAAAAACCTAAAATATACCCCCAAAACAAAAAGTGGTGCTACCAGTAACACCCCCTTTTCTTTAGGGTTAACATTACAACTTGTTTGAAACCATGGCCTTGACAACTAGTATCACTGTGAACCAAAACCATGAAATCAACCTCTGAATCGAAACATGGTGTTACAAGTGACACATTTGTTTTAGCTTGGGGGTGTTTAAAATTGAAACGTTTTTTAGACTATGGCCTAAAAAAACATCAACACAATAAACAAAATCATTGAAAAGAAAAATAATATTAATATAAAATATAGAGAGAAAAACCTCACAACAAAGAGAAAATACATGGTTTTTTTCGAAGAAAAAAAATACATTTTAAATGAAAAAATATATTAATATTAAAAAACTGAAAAACTTATCAAAAAATCTCAAATTAATTAAAATTTTTTTTTTATACAAAATAAAAATAAATAATTTTCAAAAGATAAAAAAAAAATAGATTAATTAAAAAAAAACAATTAAAAAAACGGTTATGTGGGGAAAACCTCGACCCAAAGACCCCCATTTTTTAATTTGTTTTTCATTTTTTCACCCCTTTTTTAATTAATTTTTTTTTTAATATTTTTATGTTTTTTCATTTAAAATGTTTCAACTTTAAAAAGACATGTTTTTTCCTCTTTGTTTTAGGGCTTTTCCCACTATATTATTATTATTTTTTTATTTTTTATGATTTTGTTTGTAACAATGTCAATTTTTTAGTTCATGGTCTCAAAAACTTTACAATCTTAAGCTAAGAGAAAAAAACAAATGTGTTATTTGTAGCACCACAGTTTGATTTAGAGGTTTATTTCATGTTTTTAGTTCACAATAATACCAATTTTCAAGGCCACAGTTTCAAACAAGTTGTAATGTTAACCCAAAAGAAAAGGGGGTGCTCTAGGTAGCACCACTTTCTATGTCGAGAATTAATTTTAAGGTTTTTGTTCGGAACAATACTACTAGTTGTCGATGCCACGATTTCAACCAAGTTGTAATTTTGACCCCCAAAAAAATGGTGATGCTAGGATCACAAATTTTTGTTTTGGGGGGTCGATTTTAAGGTTTATATTTGCAACTTTAAAAGGATTTAAGGCCATGGTGGAAAAATGTTGTAATTCTAACTTGAAAAAAAATGGTGATTTTGGGAGCACCACTTTTCGATTCAGGTATTGAAGTTGGTGTTTTTGACCCAAAATATGGGTATTTGGGGCTAGGGATCTCATTTTGAGGTCACAATTCTCATCAAGTCGATAATTATGTTCAACCCTCCATGTAAAGTTTTTCATTATCTCATCCATTCATAATTAGGGTGCGTAAAGGTGCCTCTCGTCATCATCCTTCACCTTCTTTTTTTAGTACTTGTGCATAATGCCATGTACTTTAAGACCACTTGGTAATTTCAAATGTAATATTAGTCAACAATATTGACACTTTTATGCCATATTATCATCCATATCACATTATCATCATCCCAATATAATTACATAGTTCAGTTATAAGTCCATGATCATCAAATACAATATTCTTACTTTACGACAATATAGTAAGTCTAAAATTAGTTAATTATGCTCATTTATTAGAAATCAATCCCTTGTGAAAAACTACCCACTTTATTACTCAATTTTCGTTACATGTGAGTAGAAGAGTTGCCTCAACTAGTTTAAAATCAACAGTCATGGATAAGAGTACATGAATCTTTAACCTTTACCTTTATCTCGGGTATTAATTCATTCTTCTTTGTGATCTAAACATATATCATATTCCCCTCACCTTGCCTTCAAAGTACATATACCTATGTTGATATAATTGTCAATTTTAAAACAACTAAAAATTAACACATGTCTAGTGCAAGACTTTGACATTTCCTCACAAATATGAGTATCTCAGTTCAAGTTATCTTTCTTAACACATTAAGGATTAACTTCAAGATTCAAATTACTTAAGTCACTGTTAATGTTTGAATCTATCAGGACCAAAACAAAAACTTCACAATGATATGAATTCCCCTGCGTTTTTAGAGAGGTGGTACTCCTCTTTGGCTTATGATTTTATTTGAATATTTTATATCAAAAATAATATAGGATACTGTCAAATGACTGAATCCAACTCTTTATGGCTCAATAAAATTCAAAATACCGAAAAATAAAAACATATATATGGAGAATTCCTGAGAAATGGACTAGGAAACTCAAACATCATACAATATAGAAAATGATAAAGTCCTCACATCCATCACAGTTTAATGAAAATTCTGATTACATTCAAATAAAAGAAATGGTCCAATGGCATAAGAGAAATTTGAAAGAGTACTAGTTATTAAGATCAAAATAATATTTTGACTAATCGACTTCAAATATATTATACTCAGAGCTCAGAGTTATAAAATACAATCAAAACCGATCTTGACTTAGTTCTCTAGAATTTCTCAAAAATGATAATGCTTGTTACAATACTTGAAATTTTAAAGGCGTTTTTACATTAATGGACTGGGATTGGGGCTCCCATGGACCATAAAATTATTTACAAGAAATCTGATGAAGATAAGAATATGGAGTGGAGCACGAGCAACAAGATCTGGAAAGAAGACAAGAAGGAAGTTATCAGAATTCGGTTATATTTTTCCAATGAAAGAATACATATAATTGTATGAAATATAATAAGGAAGAAGGTATGTAATCAATATGAACTTACCATGATGAAATCTCTCTCTTTCATTTGCTTGTTGATGCGCCCTTTATATTTTTTCCCATTGTGGTTATGTTGCCGGTTGTAACTGCTTCCATTGGAAATTCGGAAATCTTGATTATAGACTTGTTTAGCCACTCTTGAATAAATTTTCTTAAGGGCGCACCAATCACTTCTTGATTTACTTTGATATTTAACAATTCACTTTCAATTTCTCTATGGTCAATAGATAAATGTTTCAATATAGTTTCAATGTCCTCATTTTTATTTATGTATTCAACAAGCCAATTATCAATGCCATCATAAGTATACTCAACCATACTATCAAATTTTTCGGCCGATGATTTCTTCAAATTTTCAACTTGATCTTCAAATTTATCCCTGCTCATGAGCATTGAATTTGATATTAAGTTTGGATCTGAAACTTCAATAGTGGTTCCTGCAATATCCAAACCAATAATCTTTGAGTATGCCTTAGTCTTTTTCAATGATAGTTTTTTTAATTGATTTAGCAACCCCTTTAATGTAGTAATCCTTTGCATCCAACATGCCTTCAATTGTTTCATACGGTTATGGGAGGAAAAATATTCTTGTTTTCTTGTATGATCCGTCATTTTCAAGACTTTTTCTATAAACATAGCAACTCCATCTATGAATAATTCCTCATCATTCTTCAAATATGAAGTTAAATATTCTTTAGTGTTTTGAATTCTGAGCCCGAGAGAGGAATTTGTTTTACCAAGTTCCATAAATCTATAATAAGAGACATTCTTTTCTTTATATTCTCTTCAACAAAGTGTCGAGTAGCAATGATTAAGCTTGGAATTCCTTTTAATCTCAGATTTGACTTTGGAGTTCCTTGAAGAGTTTTGTCATGTTGTATCATGGCGACTGGGGTAGCCAATATAGGTGGAGGCATGAGAGTTGATTTCAATTCTTTGACTCTCTCCTTAAGCCTGAGATTTTCCTCCTCCATATTAATTATTGAAACATCCAATGCATCCCCTGTGATCCTATGAATTGAGGATAATTTCGATGGAAACACATTTTTAGTATTAATGGTGGACCATGACTTTCCCTTCTTATTCTTCGAGGTTCTTTCAAAGGTCAATTTCTTTTAAAACCTATCAAATAAAACATTTTGTACATAAAAGGTCTCTTCGTCAGAGAAAACTTCATCTTGAATAACCAATGCAGTGGATTGTACATTTTCATGGGGGCGTTCTTCATCATCTGGAAACCAGATATTTTCAATATCAACATCTAAGTCCATGTATCATCAAGTGAAATATCATCTTTAGGTACAATGTTTTCTTCTCCCTCTTGTTGAGAATCAAACCTTTTCCTTTTCACTTGTAATTTATGGGGGTTTTCTAGACTTCCTTGAGGGGGATTTCTTTCTCCATCATGACCTGAATTATTGGTTGAGGGTTTTATTTGTTTGGTTAATGTAGACTGAGAATTTATTTTAGGAAAAATACTTCTCTAAGAAATAGTGGGTGACTGGGTGTTTCTTTGACTTGAGGGTTTCCCTCTTTGTATGACTTTTAGTAGTGCTCACAATTTTCTCTATGTTTCCATAATTTTTATTAACACTTTGAACAGGAGGATCATGACTATCACCCTTTTCCTCCCCAAATGTGAGTGTATTGATCAATGTGGGGCTGAGCCTGACTGATACCACGTGATTATAAAAAAAATGTTTAGGGTCAAACCATTTGATTTTTTCTGCAAAATTCAAATTAAACTGTTCAAAGTACGAGGCATATTCATCAATTTTGGAAATTCCCCTCAACAAAATTTCACCAACTCTCCAAGGCAGAGGAATAAACTATTTTTTCCTTCTTTCATAAAAAGAATGAAACCAAAACTTACATTGCCTCACCACCTCTATGATAAATAATTTGTCTGACACATCATAATGAAGAAATATAGGATTTTCATGAGAATATAAAATCCTAATGATGTTGTAATTATCCATTTTCTCTAGAATTCCCTTTTTATTCAAAAATCTAGATGCTTTCAATGAAAACCCAAAAGCATCTTCTCTAAATAGTAATTTCTTAAATTCAGACACAAAATCATTGTAAACTTAATAAAAACAATGGATAACTTTCTGCCTCCAGATAGCTTGATAGCACATAGAATTTTTGAGTTTACCCTTTTTCCAACACTCAAACCTTTAAAAATATGACAATGTGTGATAGAAAATATCAGATAAGATTCCATATAGAATTTTTTCTCACTTTTGAAATTCATTAACTATGAAAAAATTCCATTCGATATGATCTTCGCCCAATCGAAGACGACATTCTCATGAACTGTAAAATGTAAAATATATAGGGCTAGTCAGGGAAAATTTGTCTTAGAATCCTGACCAATAACTCTAGTAAATAACCAAGCAATTTCTTGATAAAGGTCATTTAAATAACTAATATGGATTCTGGATAAGTCTTTCAAAATTGTAGTAGGATCTTGTAAATATTTCTGCAGGAGCTTCATTCCATTATTTTTCCCTCTAAGAAAGTTTCTAGATTCTTCTCTTTTGTATGTTAAGTTCGGCTCTGATAACTTTAACATTTTTGTTTAATCTGAAGGCGCTAATGAAAAAAAGGAGTTGCTTTGTAGTGGAATGGTTCTTTTATTCTAGACGAATTTATCAATGCAGCAGGTGACAATATCTTTGCACTCGAAAACCTCTGGGACACAACCAATGAGAGCTATTCCTGATGTCCAAACCTTATTATTATCGTTATCTGGTAACGTTGAATAATACCAATATGACCTTGACCTCTGTCAATTATGATCTTCTCTGGCGAATAGGTTCAAGGTATCCCGACATAATTTTTGTTTTCTTTCGGCCATCTTCAACATATTTATAGACTTTCTCTGTAATACCACTTAGAACAATGAAATAAATTTTACATTAGATCCTTGATGAGAGCATTAACCTAAAATAAATGTGATTTTCCTTGATAGAAACATCATTAATAACGACCTTTTCAGAATTCAATTTAGCAATTGAGTTAGTAGAATTAGCACTTAATATGACTCAATAACTGTGAAAGAGAAAGGACATGTCATGATGGGGTGGTGGAGTGGAAGATTTGAAATGAGAATGAAAGTCTGTGAGTCCACTGTGATAACCAAAATGGCTAAGTATCGATATATGTTGGATGAACTTGTGAAGATGAGAGACACAAAAGAAAAGAAATCGTGAGTCCACGAATGAAAATAAACTAAGTGTTGAAAAGAGGCTCACAGAGGAAAAGTGATAGACCGTGAGTCTGCAAGTCCTCCAACCCGTGAATATAACAAAATGACATAAGTATGAAACAACATAAGTCATGGAGGTAAGATATGATAATAAAAATTATGGCAGGGAAAAGTACTTGGAAAAAATATAAATGAAGAGTAATGAAAAAGAAAGAAGAAGTTATTAGGTTCAACAATCACCACTATCATTATTACTATAACAACCCTTAACATCATTCACACTACTCGATATATCTATCAAAATCATTAAGAAAGAGAGTTTCCAGGTGCTTTTAACAATTTTCCACCTTGTAATAATGAAAAACTTCATATATTTATCATCCCATCAACTTCTCCTAGAGGGTTTTCTACAATTTCCATAAACTCAAGCAAATCAATCCTTATTCAGCCAAGTTTACATAAAAGAAATAAATGAGAGCTTTAAACAAGTGCTGCATGGAAGCGTAGTCCCTGCCAGGTTGGAATGGGAATAAATGTGACCGAGTACAGACACATGGGCAGGAAGTTGAAGTACATGGAAACACAAAATAATTAGCATTCGCGAATTAGTTTTCTTTAAAACAAGGGCTGGTGGATATAAAAGAAATTGAAATTTATCAAGTTATAGGTTCCTGGAAAACATAAATTATACATATGAAATTTGTAATTTTATAAAGTAGATATTTACTTTTATAGATATGAAATATGTACTTTTATAATGTATGGGAAAGAGATTCCATACTTGGTAGTTTTTTGGATCATGGGTTCTCGGGCTGGCGCGCTGAAAATCGGGCTCTGTTGTTCTGTGCCCTACAAATAGCACCCAAAGTTCCACGACATACAAATTGACAATTGGAGTTGTGGACTATTTGAAATTTAAGGGTGTACGTATGTTACAAAAAAACTAGCATTCCTGAAGTAGTTTTCTTTAAAAGAAGGGCTCCTTGAAACAGGGAATTGAAAATCATGAAATTATAGGTTCCTGGACAACATAAATTATACATACCAAATATGTAATTTGATTAAGTAGATATATAGAGCACACTGAAAATTGGGCTTGTGTTGTTATGTGCACTACAAATAGTACCCAGAGTTCCACGACATACAAATTGACAATCAGACTTGTGGACTATTTGAGATTTAAGGGCCAATGTATGTAACATAGGTTCGTGGACAAAAGCATAAAAAAACTAGCAATACCAAATTAGTTTTCTTTAAAACAAGGGCTCCTGGATAGAAGAAATTGAAATATATGAAATTATAGGTTCGTGGACAGGAGAAATTATACATATGAAATATGTAATTTGATTAAGTAGATATATAGAGCATGCACAAAAGATTCATTCCGGGTTCTCGGGGTGGTGTGCTGAAAATTGGGCTTCTGTTGTTTCGTGCCCTACAAATAGCACCGAGAGTTCCGCGATATACAAATTGACAAGCGGTCTTGCGGACTATTTGAATTTTTGGATCACAGGTTCTCGGGTTGAAAATTGGGCTTTTGTTGTTTCGTGGCCTACAAAAATCAAATATGTAATTTGATTAAGTAGATATATATAGAATGCACAAAAGCTTCATTCCAGGTTGGCGGGGTGGCGGGCTGAAAATTGGGCTTCTGTTGTTCCATTCCCTACAAATAGCACCGATAGTTCCACGATATACAAATTGACAAGCTGTCTTGCGGACTATTTGAATTTTTGCATCGCGGGTTCTCGGGCTTAAAATTGGGCTTTTGTTGTTCCATGGCCTACAAATAGCACCTAGAGTTCCGCGATATACAAATTGACAATCAGACTTGTGGACTATTTGAATTTGAAGGGGCTTGTGTCGAACAAGTTTTGCATTCCCGAATTAGTTTTCCTTTTTACATATGCTGTTGGACAAAAAACAAAAAAAAATAGTACTGATGTCTGTTACATAGGCTGGTGGACAAAAGTATGAAAGAAATAACATTCTAAAATTAGTTTTCTTTAAAAGAGTGGGTTCTCAACTTAGCCAGTTTTTGGATCACGGGTTTTTGGGCTGGGAACCGGAAAATCAGGCTTTTGTTGTTCTGTGTCCTACAAATAGCACCAACAGTTCCGCTATATACAAATTGACAATCAGACTTGCGAACTATTTGAATTTTAAGGGGCTCGTGTCCAAAAATTTTAGCATTTGCGAATTAGTTTTCTTTACATAGGTTTTACATATGCTGGTGGAGAAAATGACAAAAAGTATAGTACCAATGTCTGTTACATAGGGCGGTGGACAAAAGGACCAAATAAATAGCATTCCCGAATTAGTTTTCTTTAAAACAGGGGCTCCTCGACACAAGAAATTGAAATTTATGAAATTATAGGTTCCTGGAGACCATAAACTATACATAGCAAATACGTAATTTTTTAAAGTAGATATTTACTTTTATACATACATAATATGTACTTTTGTAAAGTATGGGGATGCGATTTTATAGAGCATGCACGAAGCCCTCATTCCATACTTGCATGGAGGCCTAATTCCATACTTAGGCAGCTTTTGGATCGCAGGTTCTTGGGCTGACGGGCTGAAAATTGGGCCTCTGTTGTTCCATGGCCTACAAAGAGCACCCAGAGTTACGTGATATACAAATTGACAAGTGGGCTTGCAGACTATTTTAATTTTAAGGGCCTTTGTGGAAAATAATATGAAGGACAGGTGGTAAAGATGCAAGAAATGACATACTCTCTATATGTTTGAGTAGAAAGAAAGTAGTGAACACAATTTTATGACATTTATATAAAAAAATAATAAAATGTGTTACATATTCCTGGAAATTTAAAGAAACAAACACACACACACACACACACACACACACACACATATATGTGTGAAATATGATATCTCAAATTTGAGTGAGTGATTTATGTCATACTTAATTTTGAAAATGACCAGGCAGGAGAAAATATGCATCAGAAAAAAGAGAATTGAGATAAAATAAACATAATGACTTCACATTCAACATAGCTGAAGATAAAAATCTAGCAACACATAAAACTAGAAAAAAAACTAGCATTCCCAAATTAGAGCATGGACGAAACCCTCATTCCATACTTAGCCAGTTTTTGGATCACGGGTTCTCGGGCTAGGGACCTGAAAATTGGGCTTCTGTTGTTCCATGTCCTACAAATAGCACCGAGAGTTCCGTGATATACAAATTGACAATGGGACCCATGGACTATTTGAATTTTAAGGGGCTCGTGTCCCAAAAATTTAGCATTCGCGAATTAGTTTTCTTTACATAGGTTTTACATACAGTGGTGGAAAAAAGCACAAAAAATATAGTACCTGTAATTGTGTTGAACCTGCATAGAATAGATCTAGCTAAACAATAATACACACATTTGCAGAGAGAATTGGAAAAAGAAGAAGAAGGACAGAAAGAATGGAAGAATTCTCATTAACCGTTGTGAATAATGAATAATTTACACATGATATACTCTGTATAACTCAATGAGTTCAACTTGAGGTGAACCAAGTCACCATAGTGGTGGTCTAGAGTGATCTGGACACACGCCAACAGTTACGAGAGTGAATTTCCACCTATTCTAGTCTCTCAGGCAGTTACGAGAGTGAATTGCCACCTATTCTAGTCTCTCAGGCAGTTACGAGAGTGAATTGCCACCTAGTTGAGTTAACTAGTCAACTAGTCTTTAGTTAACTGACTGAATAGAAAGTAGTGAGGAGTTAACTCAAGGAATCAAGGCTAATGCGCCACTTTGGTGATGATACTAAGGAAAGGTCGAATTAGCATGGTGATGATCCCAATGTTGCATGGTGATGATCCCAATGCAACATCTAAACTCATCTCAACTAGTCAAACTGAAGTGTGAACTGAAAGAGAATATTCTCC
>JZKD02S1422003.1:0-11133 GCA_000966675.3 Picea glauca | reverse complement strand
TTGATTCCTTTTTGCTTTTTACCCTATGTCCCCTACTTTCCTTTATTACAAGTTTCCCTATTTCTATTATTTATTCCTTTCCCCTTTTTGTTTTAAGACCAAAAAGATAAATGTGTTAATTAATCCTTTCTATATTTTTTTAAATTCATTACTTTTATACTCTCACACGTTTTTTAACTTTATTCCTTTTTACCATTAACACCACGTATTTTAATTAATTTATTCCCTTTCTTCACTTTACCCCCTTTAATTTTAAGAAGACTTTAATTAACACCTAGGAGGGTTTTAATTTACGCCCTTATGTTTATTTTTGTAGGATCTTTTCTTAGGGCTTGTCAAAATTTTATCTTAGAGATGTTTTAAAATTTAGGTTTATATTCGAACTGGGTGACAATCAATTAGGGGAGTCGTTTTGAGAATTTCTAAAGGCGTTAAGGTCTCAGGGTCATCTAGGTTTGTCTCATCATCACCATCAATGCGACGTGCCCTTCAGGATGCACTACGTGCTCCAAGGGTGCCACTCGCCTCGTTTGCTTCTATTGCGCGATGTGCCCTTCAGGATGCACCACGTGCTCCAAGGGTGCCACTCGCCTCATTTGCTTTTGTTGCATGACGTGCCCTTCAGGATGCACCACATGCTCCAAGGGTACCACTCGCTGACTTGGCTGATTGGTAGACATCTATAAACCCTGGAGTCAACACTCCACCAGGTGAACTCATGGGAGACTAAGGGCTCTAAGGAATAAGGCCCTTGCCTTATTGCACCCCCCTTAGAATCATTATGAGCGACTGTCGCAGTCTTCCCTCACGACATTGTGGATCCTCTCGAACTAGGTAATCATTAACCTACAGTTCAAGCCACGGCGGGAGTGCTAGTAGGCTGTGGCAGGGCTACTATCCACACCTCTCCCTCAACCTCTCTGGAAATCATGTGTGGCCCCTTTACTCCATATGTGAGTCTGGTCGGCAAGCTATCGTCATCCTGCATCATCAACCATCATGTCAGAACATGTCAACAACATATCATCAAATAAATAAAATATCATGGTAAATAAATCAACTCAAATAACACACTCCCTGACTCAATCCGGAGTCCACGGGGTTCCACCGATCCTTCTGCATCCTCAAGGTCCAAAACCCTACACACTCAACAAAACTGAGTCAATAGCATTTGTCTACATCAAGTAGTAAAGCATCATGTCGTCTATCAGAACGCATCATAATCAAGCATAAATGTATTAATATCTGAAAAGTCCAGATCACTTGCGAGCAAGTGTCCTCAAAGAATAAGTTTTGTAAGTGCGCCAGAGCGGGATGTTACAGTAATGCATAAATTTATTTATAGAGTGTACAATTGATAATAATTCTTTCTCTCTTACAGTATAGTTCAAATCGACACGTGTGAGATTTTTTCTAGTAAAAAAAATGGCATAATGAAACCGGTTTTGTTTCTGCCCAAGGAATTCCCCCAACACATTGTTTGAGGCATCCGTGGAAATATGAAATGGAAGAGATCAATCAGGCCCCCTCAATATAGGTGTATCATAAATATTTTCTTTTAAAGATTCAAAAGCACGCTGACAATGGCCATCCCAAAGAAAATAAACATCTTTGGATAATAATTTAAGTAATGGTGCAACAACTTTTGTGAAATCCTCGATAAATCTCCTACAGTACCCAACAATACCGAGGAAACTCCTTACCTCTTTACGGGAATTTGGAACCGATAGTTTTGATAGTAATTATATTTTGGCGGGATCTACCTCAATACCTACAACAAATATAATATGTCCAAGAATTATCACTTTATTTAGAAGCATGCAATTTTTTGCATAGCTTAGGGAAAGGTTTATTTCCTAACATCTAATAAATACCTTTTCTAGAGTAAAATCATCCATTTACACCTCCACGTAGTAAATTATTAATGAATATGGTCTGAGAATAGTCCCAAAACAACACTCTGGAAGGTGGTAGGGGAATTACACAAAACAAAAGGAAACACATGGTAGGAAAAGGTCCCCTAGGGGCATGCAAATGTAGTTTTCTCCTAGTCCTCTAGTGCAATTTGAATCTAGTTATACCCACTATACCCATCTAGAAACAATTTTTTTTTCTTTCCAACCAGGGTATCTAAGAACTGGTCAATGAAAGGAAGAGGGAAAAATCTCCTCATGATGGATTTGTTTAGTTCCCAATAGTTTACATATATATGTCATTTCTTGTTCTTTTTATGTACTACTATTAAGGGTGAAACCCATCTATTGTCAAAAATTTGGTAAATGAAGTTGGCATCAAGAGTTTTCTGTTGTTCCTCTTTAACTACCTCTTTGAGTGCTACCTTCATTCGTCTATGGGGATTCCTAAAAAGTTTGGAATCAACCTGGATATCGATCTGGTGTGAGAAATTATTGGTATTGATTCCCTTCATATCATGGTAGTATCAAGTGAAGTATTTCGACTTTATTTGTAAAACTTGGATCATATTTTCATGTTGGGATTTAGTAAGATCATTATTAATATTCAAACATTTTATTGGGTTAATCTCTACAGGAGTACTGTAGCATTCGATTTCCTTCATGGTGGATGCTAATGTACTAAAGAATGAAGAAAAAATTGTCATTTCATTAGTTTCTAGTACACCGGTTTTAAAAATATGTTCTAATGGAATGGTAAATGAATCAGAAACATGCAAAAAATCAGAATCACAAAGAAAAGAACCAAGATGATTTTCTCCTATACATTCTTTGAAATTTCTTACCTAGTCTATTGTGAAAAAATGTTTTACTGCTTCTTCATCATTGATTGATTCATCTAGCCATGGGACATTCCATGTCACCATAAGATATTTTGTAGGTGGGTATATGGTTACTTGTTTTACTGCACCCCCATGGGAGATGAACATATTGTTGGATCTACATCCTATAAAGGAATATGCAATAACAATCTGAGGTCTTCCAAGGGTTATAGGGTGTTCACATGATGACATTTTTGGATCCAAGACTAAGAAGTCTATAGGATATTCCCATGAGTTCAAGGAAATAATAACATCATCCAATAATCCTTCCATCTTGACTTTATATCTATCAGCTAGTTCAAGAACAATAGGAGTTGGGTGAAGGTTTGAAAATTCTCATTGTTTCATAGTTTGTAGAGTCATGATGTTTACGGATCATATCATGTTAATAAAGGTATTGTGTAATGTACCCAACCACTAGGATGGGCCACGCTAATCCAATAGAACTCTCCAAGAACCATATGAAATCACACTGTAACATACCCAACCACCAACATTCTGGATCACGAAAAATAACAAGACTCATCTCAAGTCTTAAGGTCTATCTCTGATAATAAAATTAATTCAAGAACATAGGAAGGATATAAGGTAGAAGGACATGCATTTAACAAGAATCAATATGAAAACTTAATTAAGATTTATCATGCCATGCACAACCATATCTAACAAGAAAATGTATTGGATATGAAAATATTAGAAATGATAATTAGTACACAACATAATTACATATATAAACAGAGAAACCATGTAACAGAGAAATAACTTATCTTAAATATAACTATCACCAACTGGCTGCAGAACAAGGAATTTCCACCCAACCATAGACATTGTTGTTCCAAGTCTCAACAACATGTCACCCTCGAGCCAGGGCTATGAATCCAAAAGCAAAGGTTCCATGGATATGATCAACATTCCAACCAATCAACACTCAAGCTTTCATAGGTTTCTTATCACACACACAATAATCCATAGTACACCTGCTCTCTTCTCTCCAACCTGCACAACCCAAGAGAATGGAATCCCTTCTCTTACAAACAATCCCTCAAGCTATCCATATCCTTCTAGGGGTCCAGTGCTTCTAGACAAGAATCTCCATGCTGCGACCCTTATGACTCGTAGCCGTGATAAGGTTTGATTCATACCAATGCCTCTCATGCATATGTGTATTATTCTATGGATGGAATACACTAGAAACGTTCTATATTCATCAACAATGGATTCCTTCTTCAACAAATCATTTTCCTATTCTCCCCGATAACTAGAAAGAGTATGAATTTTCATATGAACAATGAAGAAGAAAATCATGCGGAAGAAGAAGAAGAAGAAGAACCCCCAAAACCTCCCAAAGATGGGTTTATATCCTTTCTTGGAATGAAGAACCACATGGAAATTTCCCCAAGAAGGTCATGTAACCAATTCTTTCTCTCATTAAAACTTCAAATATGGTTAAAATAAAATATAATATCAATACTTATCCCTTTTATCCCCCTCTCATATGGAATCATAGCCCCATATCTCTTGTCCCTATCTGTCTTGCAAACAACCATGTATTTTATTAATATGTATATAAAAGTACTACATTTTATAGTCTCTGCGGCCCCTTATAATTGTTTATCCATTCCAACCTTTCATCAATTAAAAAAATACATTATTTAATATGGGGACTCAAAACCGAGGTATTACATTCCCATCCCCCTTTTTTTGGCATTGTCCTCGGTGCATATACAAAACATAAATCAAAATTTAAAAATTCTTCAAACAGTTACAGATAGTTTTCCTGCATGGAATATTCATTCTCCCAAGTAGAATATTGAGGAACGTAGTAGGTCCACTCAACTTTTACTAGTTCTATGACTCGATTCTTGAGCATTTTGACTTTTCTGTCCAATATGCACATCGAATGGACGTGAGAGTCTCCTTCTTGCTCCACCTGGATCAAATTCCAATCAATAACATTGTTAGGATCGTGTACATACTTTTTTTTATCAAAGAGACATGAAATATGTTATGCACATTCATGGAAACAGGAAATGCAAGTATGTATGCAACTAGCCATATTCTGTCCAATATCTCAAATGGACCATAAAATATGGCAGCTAGCTTTGTACAACTGCCCAAATTTAATTAACTCTTCTTGGACTTCACTTTCAAAAGCTCATGCTCTCCTATATTAAATTCTCTATCGATCCTACTCTTATATGCATACATTTTCTATCTATCTTGTGTTGCCTCCAAATTCTTCTTAATTTTAACCATTTGATTTTCCATATCCTTGAGCAACTCTATCCCAAGTATTAATGTGTCTGTTGGGTTTTCACAACTTATTGGAGTATTGAATTTTCTACCATACAAAGATTCAAATTGACTCATATTTAATGAATCTTGATTACCATTACGATGAGAAAAATCAACCAAATGCAAGTGATCTTCCCACTTAGATGACTTATCCATCACATACATTCTCAACATGTCTCCAATCACTTGGTTGACTCTTTCTGTTTTCCCATCTGACTATGGATGGCATGTTGTGCTAAAATTCAGTTTTGTACCAAAAATTTAAATAATCCTCTCCAAAAGTTTGAACTAAACTTAGTATCTTTGTCTAAGACAATTTTCTTAAGTATCCCATGCAACCTAGAAATTTCCTTCATGTTAATTTCAACAATGTTAACTGTTGTATGAGTCATCTTTACAGGCATAAAACAAGCAAACTTTGTCAATCTATCAACCACTACCATTATTAAATAATTTTTCTTCGTTGTCCTATGCAACTTAGTGATAAAATCAATGGTTACCACTTCCCATTTCTTCTTTGGAATTGGTAATGGCTGTAGCAAACTCGTTGGGTGTCTATGCTCAACTTTCACTCTCTGACACTCCATACATTTTTCGATGTAATCAACAACATATTTCTTCATTCCAATACAAAAGAATTGGCTTCTTACTGCTGCAATTATTTTCTGGTAAACAAGATATCTAGCATATGTAACATTATCATTTCTTTTAATACCAAATTCCTAAGTGTTGATTTTTTAATGAACTACGACTCATGTATCCTCTTTTAAATTTTTTGTTTAACTATTACTTGAACCATAACTACTGCAGCAAACCAAGATCAAAAGAAGAATAACCATGTGAAAGAACACAAGAAGTACCCTGGGAAAACCTTCTCAATAAGGGAAGAGAACCCAACCAATCCTTTGCTATATTCATCAAGAGAAAGACCTCCCATACCATCACCAAACCTAGCACACAAGAGGGTGTTGTAATTCTCATAATTTCATACCACAACTTCTGAAATCATGAGATGACAATATCATGAGTGAGTTTACTCAATGGGGATTCACCTTTATTTATATAAGACATGTCACATCAAATGATGTGTCTATTGGCACAATAGGGCCGACCTCAATAACTCAAAATATAATTAATAATTACCATGTTAATTAACTTTTACATTAATGTGGGGCCGATCTATACCCTTTACATAACAAATAGGGTTACAGGTAAGTCTGACTCTTGAACAATATAGCAAGGGATCTCATACACCCACTAGTGCTCAGCCACTAGGGGCACATCCATAGGAATGCCCATATCTCTATCTCACTGTGTCTCATAGGATAACCACACTCACTAGTGTTCAACCACTAGGATCACGTTCACCTGTGCTCGTCCACAAGCATGTCCACTCAACATATCTTCTTTCCCACTGCATTACATAGAAGAGTCATATGGAGTTCATCATCTCAACTCTCTTCTCAGAGGAGGCTAATACACCGTCTTAATCTTTGTGTCATGACTATGCACCCAACTCTATGGGAATTCACACATTCACCTTGTGCTCAACCACGGGCACGTCCAACTCAACATATCTCCTTTCTCACTATGTTAAACAGGATAATCATCTGGAGTTCTTCTCAACTCTCTGTAACAAGGAGGCCATCACTACATTCTAGCTCTGTCTCAGATAGGAACCACACACCCATCGCAGGGGCTCTCTCTCAGGTCTGTGTCCTGGAGGATGTCTCACGCAGTTGTAATCATCAACACAAATTTCTCCAAAACTAGGAACATAAATTATATTCTTATACATAAGTAATCAATCCTCTTTAATCCCATATTATTTAATTCTCTACTGTACATTTTCTTGTTGTAAACTTTTTTTTACATCTAGGTAATGCTAGTCTGTAATTTCTTTTCTTCAAATATGACTGGTGAATACTAATGGATGTAGCACACATGATATGGATTCTTATGTTGAGTGAATCAACGACTTTGTTTTTTTTTCCTTTTATATGCTTTATCTCAAATTCATACTCACTTAAAAATTCCAACCATATTGTCTACCTGGAATTCAAGGTTGGTTGTTCAAAAAGATATTTTAGAGCACTATGGTATGTTCTTAATTCAAAACTTTTTCCCATGAGATAATGCCTCCACATATTCAATGCATGAACTATGGAATCAGGCTCCAAATCATGTGTGACATAATTCCTCTCATGTTATTTAAGCTTCATGGACTCATAACTGATGACATAACCATTTTGAGTGAGGACTCCACCAAGTACTTCCTTGCATGCATCTGTACATACCACAAATCTTTTATTTGGGTCAACAATATTTAAAATAGGTTCACTAGTAAGTAAATCCTTTAGTAAATTAAATTTCTCTTCACACTCTGCTTTCCATTCAAACTTAATTCCCTTCTCTTTCAAAGTGTAATAGGATGAGAAATATTAGAGAATTCGTTTATGAATCTTCTGTAGTATCCAAGTAATCACATAAAATATATGAATTCTAAAACATTTCTTAGTGTTGTCCATCCTCTAATGGCTTCAATCTTTTCAAGATCTACCACTATACCTTCTTTTGAAATGATGTGTCCCAAATAATGGATTTGTTCTTGGTAAAAAGAACATTTGCTTAGCTTGGAATACAATTTATGTTCTCTTAGTACTTGCATTACCAATCTCAATTGATGTTCATGTTATTCCCATGAATTAGAATAGATAAGTATGTCTCCCAATAAAACAATGACAAAGTCATCCTCATAATTTATGAATATGTCATTCATTAAGCACATAAAGACAATTGGTGCATTGGTCATTCCAAATGACACCATCACAAATTCATAATGTTCATACCAAGTTCTAAAGGTTGTCTTGCTGATATTTTATTTCTTTATTCTTACTTGATGATATCTTGAACTCGTGTTTATCTTTGAAAATATATTTTCTCCTCTTAGCTGATAAAAAATATTATCAATTCCGGGTAGAGGGTTTTTTCTCTTCACAATGGATTTATTCAGCTATCTAAAGTCAATACACAGTCTCAATGTTCCATTCTTCTTTTTGACAAAGAGTACTAGTGATCCCTAGGGTGATACACTTGGGGCATATGTACTCTTTATTCAATAATTCTTCCATATTCATTTGTAGTTCTTTTAATTCTAATGTACTCATTCTATAAGGAGTTCTTGATACAGGGGAAACTCTTAGTACTAAATCAATAGATAAATCCATCTCCCTCTTAGGTGGAAATCTAGGTATATCTTGTAATACATATTCAAATTCTTGCAATACTAAAAAATATTCAAGGCTTGGTCCTTTAGTATTTTCTATCTCTTCCACATGAGTTTAATACAATTGGCATCCCTTCCTGAAACACCTCTTCAATTGTAAGGATGAAATCTCCCTAATAGAAAAAATGTCTTGGAATCCCTTTTACATTGCTCTATTTTCCTTTTTTGTCAAAACATGTAAATGTCTTGTTATGAAAGTATAAGACAACATTATGATGGTCCAACCAATCCATTCCAATTAGGTATCGTAATATCCTAATGGAATGATATTCATACCAATGTTAGTACTCACTCTGTTCAGATTTATTGGGAAATATTTAACAATCTCATTGATCCTTCTTTTGGTTCCAGTTGCTAGCTGAACCAAACTTGAATTCTCAAGATTATGTTTCTCAAAATGTAATTTTTCTACTATTTTAGGATCAATGTAGCAATGGATTTCTCCTGAATCAATTAAAATGTTAACATGTTGATTAATGATCTTACCTTCTACTTTGATCATATGGGGTTAGTATTCTTCTTTTCGATATTCTAAAGTTGCATGTATTCTTCCCATGTATTCTACTGTTGTAGCCTCTTGGATGTTGTGCATGGTCTTCATTCTCTTTCCTCTCTAGGGGAAATCCTTTTACAAATTATATTCCTTTCATCCCCAACATTGAATTGGTGGCTTCCCCTTTTCTTAAAGGAGTCTTCTATCTTGGACTCACCTTTAGCAGATTAAATATCTTGGACTCACCTTAAAGGAGTCTTCTATCTTGGACTCACCTTGAATTGGTGGCTTCCCCTTTTCTTAAAGGACTCTTCTATATTCCTTTTGCTGACAGACAAAAATTCTTTGTCTGATTGATGAACCTCAATGCCTAAAAAATATTTCATTATGCCAAGATCTGTCATCTCAAAATCAGATTGCATGGCATCTTTGAAATCTGTTAGCTCTAGATTTCCTGTGTAGATCATGTCATCAACATATAAACATACAATTAGTATTTTACCGTGTTGATCTGTTTTGGTATAAAGTGTTGGTTCATTTTGACTTCTGTTGAAGCCACTTTTGATCAGATAAGTGTCAATTCTACTATACCAAGCTCTTGGAGCTTGCTTTAAGCCACACAAGGCTTTCTTCAACCAATACACTTTGGCTGGGTGCTCTTGGACTTCAAATCTAGGTGGTTGATCGACATAAACTTCTTCTTCTAAAAAACCATTTAGGAATGCTGACTTGACATCCATTTGGGAAACTTTCCATTTGTGTTGTGTTGCTATGGCCAATAGAGTTCTGACAGTGTCTAACCTTGCTATTGGAGCAAAAGTTTCACCATAATAAGTACCTGGTTGTTGTGAGAATCCTTTGGCCACAAGTCTTGCCTTGTGCTTTTCAATCTGTCATTTTTCATTAAGTTTAGTTTTGTAAACCCACTTGACACCAATACTCTTTTTGTGAGTTGGCAGATCAACAAGATCCCATGTCTTATTCTTCTCAATGGAGTCAATTTCTTGGTTCATGGCTTGAACCGAATGTGGCTCCTTGGCTGCTTTCTTAAAGGATGTAGGTTGACATGACATTAAAGCAAAAAGATTGTGTTGCTCAAAGTCATCCAACTGTTGATGGATTTCTCTCAAACTTCGAGTTCTCTGATTCTGTGGTTCAGAGAATGATTCTCTATTGGAAGTTGAGTTATCCTATGAGTTATCTGGTTGTCCTTGTACCTGTAGTCTTGGAAGAGAAGTTTGAGGTACTTGATGTTCTGAATTTTCTATGTTTTCAGAACTTGGCAGCAATGGATTTTGACTATCCACTTGTTGATTTTCTGAATCATTCCAGAATTGGTTTTCCAAAAATTGTACATCTCTGCTGAGAAATAATTTCTTGGTGATTGGATTGTAAAGTCTGTAAGCTTTAGATGTTTCACTATATCCAGTGAAAATACATTTCTCACTTCGGTCATCAAGATTCTTCCTTAATTCGGAAGGTATGTGTGCATATGCTATGCATCTAAATGTCCTTAGATGAGCTACATTGAGCTTTTTCCCACTCCATGCTTCTTGGGGAACTTTCATCTGTAGACTGGTGGTTGGTGATCTATTCAAAAGGTAAACTGAGCATGCTACTGCTTCAGCCCAAAAAGTATGTGACAAACATTTCTTTTTGAGAAGTGTTCTTTCCATATTCATGATGGTCTGATTTTTTCTTTCAGCCACTCCATTCTGTTGTGGAGTATACCTTGTTGTTGCTTGCATGATGATGCCTTGAGATTTGCAGAAATTTGCAAATTCTCTGGAGTTGTATTCTCCTCCTCCATCTGACCTGAGTACTTTGAGAAATTTGTCACTCTATTTTTCAGCTTCTGCCTTGAATTCTTTGAATTTTGTAAATGTTTCAGACTTGTGTCTGAGAAAATAGATCCATATTTTCCTGTTGAAATCATCAATAAACGTTAGAAAGTAAAAACTACCACCTATTGACTCTGTTTGCATTGGCCCACATAGGTCAGTGTGAACTAGTTCAAGATGTTGTTTGGCTTGATTGAAAGACTATGGAAAACTAGTTCTCTTGTGTTTTCCAAGTATGCAAGACTCACATGGGGGAATTTTCTCTTTAAAGATAGGTAGACCTTTGACCATGGATTTTTTCTGAAGAAGATTAGACTCTGAAATGGTAGATGTCCAAATCTTGTATGCCAAACCATTGTTTCATTCAGGGTTGATGCACTCTGTGCATAAGGTTGACTCAGATTTGCAGTTCTGAGGGTAAGGG
>JZKD02S1421992.1:0-11133 GCA_000966675.3 Picea glauca | reverse complement strand
TACTTTCAAGATCTGAAAAAGAATTAAAATCTGCAAATGATGCACCAACATGTTGAAACAGTTGCAAGCTCGGACTATATTCCTGTTGTCCATATTCTTCCTTCAATTTATGTGTGTGCAAATATTCAACCAAGATTTGATCTGAGATATGTCCACAAGCTCCGAGGTTATTTTCAATCTCTTTTGCATCTATATATACCTTCTCTAAAGATGAAGACTTTCTCTCTCTAAGGATTAAAACTAAAACAGGATGATAATGAGCTGCAATATAAAACAACTTGGCAGCAACTTCAGATGGTCGAATGAAATCAGGCATGCTAAGATAGAATCTGTGGAATCTCTAGTTGAACTGGGTGACAGTCTCATTTATTCTCTTCTTCAAGGCATAAAACTCAGATATATATTGATCAACATATTTATTTTCACCCCAATATCTTAGGAATACATGATGAAAATAAGTCCATGAACAAATAGAAGAAGCTTTCATATTTCGAAACTACAAAGCAACATCCCTGACCAAGTATTTGGAAAATAACCTCAAGATAACATCCTCATGCATGATTTCAAAATTATCAACAAAATCCTCAAAAGCTTCCATGTTCTTTTTAGCTGCAATATGATCATCTCCTTTGAACACATGAAGATATTCAAAAAACATGGGAGGTTAAGAATCTAGGATAGGAGGAAGCTTTAGAGGTTTACAAATTTCTCTGATTCTTAATTGAGCTTCAGTAGGCTGAACACAAATGTCAACTGGCTGATTGTAAAGTTAAACAGGGACCTCAGAAGGTATATCAACTTTGTAATCTACATGTTTAAAATATGATTCAACTTTAGGATAAATTGAAACATAGGCCTTAGGTTTATCATCAGGTTCATATGATGGGATTAAATCAAGGTCAATAGTGCATGAAGAGGAAAAAACATCATTACTGAGTGAAGAATATGCATTTTTAGGCTCACAATAATCTGAATAAACAAAACATAGGATGATCCTTTTTACATGCAAATGGAAAGACAGGAACGAGTGGACAAAGAAGAACAAAATTTCATGGAGAAAGCTAATGAGATTATACCTGGTTTTTCCCTTTCGTGCTTTCATTTTTCTGTTAGCAGAATTTTTCCTCCAATGGAGTCTTAGATTGTGGAGTCGGCAGGTGAAAGATTATTGTAGTCTGTACATGTATGGCTTTAGTTGACCATCTAAATATGGATCTAATCAATGTTGTTCTCCCATGGAATATTTTCAAATTTGTTCACGACAACGATGCCAAAAAATGTTAGTGCTAGAAGTTGTTCCTAGACTGCCTTAGGAACAAGCATATCACATATTGTTTCAAATCCTTAATAATGGTTAAGTTTTGCAGGTGGAAGGGTCAGAGTCTTGATCTCAATATTGTTTAAGGTTTGAACTATTGAGATCACTTGCCTATGTGCGGCAAGTCAGGAAAACAAAGCTCCGTGGCTAGGGATATAGATTTAGATGGTTAGGTTCAAAAGAAGAAAGATACACAAAACTGATAATCCCACTAAAGATCAACTCGGTCTTTGATGATCATATGCAATAGAATAACAAATGTTAACTTAGAAATCCTTTCTAAATTATATTTATGTGTTTAAGCATCATTGTGGTAAAGATTACATCAAATCCTTTGAGACATCCTTTTCAACACAATAGACACGGTCATATACCATATAACAATGTAAAAATGCTTAAGAAACAATAATGAAGATGGAACATATGAATGAAGGAACAAACTAACCAAGGATTTCATTCTTTGCTGAAGTCTTTACATAAATACAATGAGCTCAAGAACTCTGAAAGATTTGCAATTAAAACCAGAGAGTACAAAAAATAGTCCTATGGACTCTTTTCCCCCCCTCTTTACATATGATTTTACATGAGATTTATAGATCTATGAGGTAGCAACTAGATCCTCCAAGTTTGGATCTAATCTACTCACAATGGACATAGACGACACCTCCTAGGGTCAAATTTTCACCTAGTCAAATCAACAATATTACAAAAAATATGGAAAATCAGTCCCATACCTAAAATCTAGGGTTTGAAATTTAGAGCATTAAATACATTAAAATCGGATCAAATATTTGAGGATGTTTAGAAACAATATCCTCCTTGAAAATCGATGTGTCCTATTGACTTGAAACGACCTCTTGGAACGTGTGTAATCAAACTAAGGGCTAATTGTCCCATTTCACAACATATGGAGAATTTCTAAAAAATGAGTTGTAAATATCTGCTTGTATTTCCCAAACCATGACACCTGTGTAAAATCTGAGGGAGGTTTTTGTATATGAGCTTGTGCTTGAGAAAAAAATATTTTAGTTTTTCAAAATACATCTCCATATCCTCATAATATGTCCCCAAATATGATGGCTAAAACAAGAAAATTATTGTATTTTAAAATCTGAAAAATGAGTTGTAAAACTCTGCTTGTATCTCCCAAACCATGACACATATGTGAAAACTGAGGGAGGTTTTTGTATATTAGATTGTTCTTGAGAAAAAAATCTTTTATTTTTTCAAAATTCCTCTCCATATCCTTGTAATATGTTCCCAACGATGATGACTAAAACAAGAAAATTCATGTATTTTCAAATTTGAAAAATGAGTTGTAAAGATCTGCTTGTATCTCCCAAACAATGGCACATGTGTAAAAACAGAGAGAGGATCTTGTATATGAGATCGTTTTTAAGAAAATATTCTATTTGTTTTAAAAAATTACTCTCCATTTGGTCAGATATTGAGTTTGAACTTGACTGCAAAAACAATCATTTCCATAAAATCCCTTGTTTTCTATTTTCTCCTTTCTCATACAAGACTGCTCCAAAACTCTTTTTTGAAGATAGAAAAAGGTGTATTATGTATATTTTAGGGTGTGGAATAGTCATTATCATTTTTCACCATCAACAATAAAAAAAACTCATCATTGTGTCATTTGTTGAAAAACATGCTGCTACAAGTGTTCCTATAGCACCTGCATATTTCCTGTGTGGAGAGTTGTGGGAACTTCCTGTAGCACCCTGAAAAAACTGTCTTTTGGAATTTTTGGATGGAATTGACTTGAAAAAACAGTTTTAAAACTCTGTTAATTATGAGACAGTCATTATAAACATGTGCATAACTCCTCCTATCCTCTCTTACAAGACTAAATATCTCTCATTCCTAACAACATAACATTATTTTGACCCTCATAATAAAGATTTTGAACCTTTAACAAAATATGATGAGGATTTATAACCTATGCAAAAAAATTGTAATGAAAAAAGTTAGGGGTGAGAGATAAAACTTTGTAGAATAAAAGAGGTGAGAACAAGCCACTTGGGCGAGTTAGGAATTAGACCTTTTTTATAACCTTGGTCATCAGATCTAAGGGTTGAAATATCTCAATCGTTGATAATAGAAGATCCATTAGAGTATTCCACAGTGGGAATGGGATGTGACTCTGAATTAATCATATCCATTGATCTATTAGTGAATAATTTAGAGTGATCGTGACCATCCATCATAGTGGAACATTTGGAGTAATTTGATCCACTGGTATGAAGATGCTCTCAAGGTAGGACACCAAGGAGAAATATTGATCATCCATCGGGCCCAGTTGAATGTAATCCTAATCGTAAATATTGGTGGTCCTTCGGGACAAGGCCAAGAGGAATATGACCTCGCGCTGACATGGATGACATCACCCATCCAATAAACAAAGGAAAAGTGCGATGATATGAACCTTTCGGCCAATATGGGAGTAGAGAAATCATGACTGTCCATTGGAGACAAAATTTCAGAGTGTTGGAATTGCAGAGAGAAGAAGAACTTTAACAGATCAACTCCAATAGGAGATATAGACCGTTGATATG
Source organism: Picea glauca (assembly GCA_000966675.3). Classification (NCBI taxonomy): domain Eukaryota; kingdom Viridiplantae; phylum Streptophyta; class Pinopsida; order Pinales; family Pinaceae; genus Picea; species Picea glauca. The sequence continues at coordinate 7,254 of JZKD02S1421992.1, read as the reverse complement.
TTGATGTGAGATAAAATATGAACTATGCAATTCTTAGAGCTGACTAATATGTGGAGGTGGTGAGATAAGCCACAGAAGCCATCGGATCCTCTCACAAGGATTCTAATCTGCATATTTTGTGTTAGAGGAAAGGGGTTGTAACCTCATGGAAAACATCATTAGAGATATTATAATCATGATATTAGATTAAATAATCTTTTTATAATCCTTGTGATCATAATATTGAGATTCATACTGCATGATGGAAGACTCGACATCCGATGCTTGGTGGTGATGTTTCTCACAATAGACGACCCATGGGTCAGCACAGGGTGGGACATGTGTCACTCGACGATCGTTCCACATGTCGATAAGCAGTTCATTGTAGGGTTGAGTGTGGGCCCTACTATAGGAAAATACCCTGGGGATAACGCCATAAGATATCAACTGTTGATCAGGGAAGAAATAATGATGTCCACCATCCATCAGAGTGGATCTATCAAAGGAGTTCGACTTATAGGAATGAATGAGCTCCAACGAAGGAAATCTGAAGAATGATCTGAATCATTGATCGGTGAGTGGGTGTAATGTAACGATAGTCGTCTATCTATCATAGGCCCCACATAGTCAAGTATGAAAAGGTTAGAGAGATTGAGCATTAAATATCGTACATGTTAAGATGTAGAAATGGTTGTAACCATCGTTCGATCGAACCTGAGAACCATTGGATTTGAGGGTAAGATTTGTCGGAGAGAAGCCATCGGAGCATGAATTGTGACCCCTTGTTCTGTTGTTCTAAAGGGAAGGAATCTGAATGAATCTGGGCCATTAGAATAGGAGGGAGATACAAGGAGGAACCAATGGGCCAAGTGGTAAGTTTCACGCCAGTAGTCATGTCTACATTAGAGGGTGACGTGGAGCCACGTGGGTGCCACGTGGAATTATAAAGGAATAAGGCTTAGAAATTTTAAGAGGCCATAAATTTTGATCCATAGCTTGGTTTTGAGCATGGTAATTTTTTTTGGAAAGATATGAATGAGAAGAAGATGATGGTGCCTGCGAGAATAGGTGTTGAAAGGAATAAGATGAAGAAAAAAAATTAATACCCCATCCCTTAAAAATATACTTAGGGCGTTTGGTGTGTTACAGAGTGGTATCAGAGCAAGAAATAACACTTGGCCTTCTTGGGCTCACGAAAGAGTCGAATAATTTTTTCTTAGAAAAAATTTAAGGGGGAGAGCACCCTACCCTACCCTATTTATCAGAGCATGATTCAAACACCAGGCCTAGATGTTGTTGACGTGCAAAAATGAACGCTTTCCAACTGGAGGAGTGGATCCGGTCCGGGGTTGTCTAAATAACCCAAGCCGTTTGGAATGATCCACCCCGACAGGTTTAGCGGCTCCGTTGGCCGATCTAAGTCCTAGGAAAATGAAAGAAAAATAAACTAAAAGAACTAATCTAAATGAGAAAAAAAGCAACTACAACAAACTATATACAAGTCTAAAGCATATATATACAACTTACTTACACTAATAATTCTATGAAATTAAAAGTTCAGTTATTAACAGAATTAGATCTGAATTGTATATTTACAGTACTTACAGTATACAAATTTTTATCTAAATTTGAAAAAATCAATGGTGAAATGTCTTATGACAACGAAATTACTATTTTTGATTTTTTATAATTTTTATGAGAAAGGAACAAAATGAAAAATATCTAATCTGAACAATAATAATCCGAACTATAAAACTGAACTATGTATTTGACTAAATTACTGAGAATTCTCGAATTTATTAACTATTAAATTGCAAATAAAGAACTAACCTGAAGTAATGGTTCCTATTTGTCCTGTGCACAGTATTTGATTCAGCTGTTTGGTGGGAGAAAACCCACACCAGATTCTCCACAAGCTTCTCATAAATAAGAAGCAACAGTGCTCTTTGAATATAAATGATAGAACAAACAAGACATAAAACGCCATCAATCTTATAATTTACAAACCATCACAGTTAGATAAATCCCTGTGTGAAGATCTGTGCAAAACGATTCATTTGATCGAAAAAGATAAACCTTTACTCATCAAATTGAAACAAAGTGATTGTTGTACTAAAAATGAGATACATAAGATATGGACAGAATTTAAATCACGATGCATTAACCTGTAATAAGTCTTGATATCTAAAGTAGTCAATAACTTGATCACAAATTAAAATGCACAAAACCTAAATGAAAGTATGATAAATTGAAAGCTAAAGCTGTTACAAAAGATCCACTTCCATTCGAGTCTGTATCATCATAAATCCATAGTCCTTGTTCTCCCAATAGTGATGGGTTCATTACAAAAATAAATGAGTATATAAAGGCCACAGGGTAAAACATCCCTGTGGGAATTATCAAAAACAGTTTACAAAAATTTTGGGAACAATCTCCCAAGTCTCTATTTCTGCCTATGACTAACAACTTAAAACAAAACTATATCACAAAAAGCATGTTCTAAACTACCACAGTATGTCCAATTTTCCATTGAAATTCGTAGGTACCTGTAGGTGGACAAGAATACAAAAGTTTAGATAATGTTTTATTTATAAAACTAACAAAAATCTAAATTTTAAGACTAGCTACAAAATCTCACGATTCTGTAGCTGGTCTTATTTGCAAACAAAACCATTTTAAATCAATCCAAATGATAACATAAATATATTTGACCTATTAAACAAATCTTTAATTACTAATTGAAAACAAAGCAAATCATTCATGTGAGAGGTAACCAAATCTTTTATGCCAATTTGAAACAAACGAAATCGTGTTTAATTAACTGAATGGTAATAGGGATATATGCAATATGTCAAACAACTTTTTATTACCAATTCGAAGCAGAAAGAATCGTTTGACAATTGGAAACCAACGAAATCATTTTTTGAATCAATTTCAAACAAACTATAATCAATTTAGCCAAATCTTTCATACGAATTCAATACAGACACAATATGTCAATCCAAAACTTAACAAAATCGTTTTTTAAAATCAAAACTAACAGAGTCGTTTTTGCGAATCAATAGATTACATTCTATTTATCAAACCAATCTCTGATATCAATGCATCGCATACACAAAATCTTATGCTAATTCAAACATTAGAATCGTTTCTGGATCAAACCAAACATAACTTAATCGAACTAACTCAGGGCCGACACGATCGTTATACTAATTCAAGAGCAATCAAATCATGTTAAATCGGTTCAATCAAAACATAGCTACACGATTTTAGCAAACAAATATTCAATGCAAACATAATCCAAAATGAAACCAAAATAACATAATCGTTTTAAAATCTATTCAAACAAACAATACTAAATGGGAGAGAACACAATTGGCTAACCAAATCATTCAAAATCGATGTTGAAATAATCATACCTGGGCTGTTTGATCAGTATAACTTTGAGTTGACAAAGGCCGTAGCTACCTCGACATTTCTGAAGACAATAGAACCCGTAGTCTTTTGCTTCTTCTCGTTGGCTTGTAGCCTGTCGTTTTCCTTTGACAGCACAATAATCCATTCCTCCAATGATTTAATTTTTGATTGCAACAGAGGAATATCTGTGTAATAATGTTCAAACCAAGAATTTCATTGAGTACATGGTGGTTGATCGGGCCTTGGCATCATAGGTGAGGGTTCTTTCAAGTTACCAGGGGTTTCATTGTGAAGCTTAATTCCCGGGAAGTTAGGGTCATTCTTGAGGCATGGAGGTAGGTTGGAAACATAGTCATAGGGTTCCATAGAAAAGAGGCCATGATAGTAAGGGTATTCCTCAGTCAAGAAATGTCCAATCTCAGAGTCTAAATCCTCGCTCAAAACGATAGGCTTCAGGTCAAAGTTTTGTTTAGGCTTGTTCCTAGCACATCTGGATATCCATCGTGCATTCTTCTTTCCCTTACTATTGACACCATTATCACCTTTTCATTTCTTCCTCACAGGCCTCTTGACGGTCTTAGTATTGTCTTTAGCACACGGGTCAGCCATGGTATCAGGTAGATCAAGGTTGGGGCAGTTCGAGGGTTTGACAGGGGGTAGAAGCATAGGAGGTGGCACGGCTAGTCCAACTAGAGTTTCAGTAACCACAACCTTGTCCACTTGAACAAACTCGGGAGTGACAAAGACATTCCTTGATAGGAAGGCTTGCCAACAGTCACCACTAAGATTCAAATGGTGGATGATAATGATTTTGATCAAGTAGTGATGGAAAAGGCTACTATCAGCCTTCTCACGCTTAAATCATTTGGACATTTTATACAGGCTGTGTAGGAGATAGTACGGCATGTTCAGAGGGTAGTCTATAAAATTCATAAGCAACCTAAGATGATAAAGAAATACCAAACCATAACGACCTTCGCAAGTCACCAATTGTTTAACAATTGCCAATAGATCATGCCACCTGGGCTTCAGGGCGGTGATAGGCATACCTCTATCACAACTAACAACCTTCCTCGATGTGAAAAGGAGCGGCCATGGCACCTCGTCCACTTTCGAGTTCTTAAACCACCTCTGTCCTTTAGCTGGTAAGCCTGTAGCTGAACTGAGGAATTCCTCATTTAGCTCAAGCTGTATATCTTCGACCTTAGCCCTGCATCTGTCGAAGGTGAGGGCAAACTGTTGGGCTACTGAAAGGTTGAAACCCTCAAATCTATGGATAAAAACTAACCAACCACTATTTTCCAAATCCTCATGAGCATTGTTGAATAGCAGGAGTGTTTGGCTGCCATTAGGTTCTATGCGCACCACAGGTGCCATAGGAAAGAGCACACAGTGAGTCGAGTAAATGGACAAGGGTTTGGACAAGGTATTCGCAGGACTACAAGCTCAGGGATTTCCCCAAAACTAACAGAGGTAACCCGAGATAGGAGGCGGGCATTAATGCCTAAGTGTGCGAGGGTGATAGAATGAAACAATCCATGCAGAACATTCATTTCGAATGTACAATCGACGGCACTATGGTGATTCACTATTGGTGTGTGTTAAAAACAATGCCTATCAAACAACTATTGAAAACCATGATAAGTCAATCCAAATATTTGCACAACAATAGTGTTTGCATGGTTTGAAACAAAGCAATATTTCGAATATAGCACTAAGGATTCGATCATAAAATTTAAGCTTTGTATGAAACCATTGTACTATGGGTCTAATCACAATGTTAATGCGTTGTTATGAAACCATTCGATCAAAAACAATAGAACATCAAACCACCATTATATCAAGGACTCAATCACAATCACTAGAATACCATCACAATTTTATAAAAATGAAGTCATATTAACAACAAAAAAATGCCAAATGAGTAAAGGTTTTGGTGTCTTTCCAACTGTGTGAACATCAATGAATTGGAAATGCAATGAACACATAGACAAGAGTAACCATTATGATCCAGTGGCGATTTTAATGCCATCGACATGATTTCGAACTCAAAGTTTTCACGCTTGTAGTCGTGAAAAGGAGAACAAAAGGCAAGTGTGCAAAAGCGCAAGATAATAGTGTTGTTTTATTCAAAAGATTGCGATGATAATCAAGGGTTCCAAAACACTTGTGTAGGTAGCTTATAAAGATAGGATAAAAATGCGAAATGGTTGCCAACAGATGTACAACAGAATGATCATGATACTAGTTTAACAAGGCTATGATGAGCCTTTTGAAAGTTGTTTCTACCTTTAAAGGATTTTTATTTATCTATATGAGTCCCTTGAGGAGGAGGAAAACATATTGAAATTGCATCAGACAACATTTTGAAATCACACCTTATCTATTCTGGTTGAATTTCAGTAGAGGGATTATATTTTCCCATTTTCAGACTGATGATTACTCTTACATGAGTAACTCATGGGAATTGAATCTAGTAGGGAATGTCAATGCATGCTCTAAGATGAAACCTTACCATGCTTCCATGGATTCCTCTCCCTCTTCCCAGTGCCCCCCTAGCTCCAGATGAGTTTTCTTTTAGATCCATTGTCTCTTCCCTAGGCCCTTCGGTTTCTAAGGCTTAGTCGACGAAGTTTGTAAATCTCCTCGAGAATATCCCGAAAGTTATTCTCCTTGCTACGACGACCCGTTCTAAGACTCTATCTCTCTTTGAAAGGGGTATGGTAGGAAAATTCACCGGTTTGTGGTCGTCCGTGTGGGTTATCGAGATTTGGGTCCAAAATAGATGGTAGGTTTTGATTAAAGGAAGGATGACCCACTATTTCTATGGATGTGGTTTCTACACCTTTTTGTTAGAAACAAAGTAAGATCAATATCTGATCTTTAGAGGAGGCCCCTATTTCTTCAAAAATCGAGGCATGTGTCTTAATAGATGGACTCTTGACTTCAACCCTGTGCTCGATGTGCCATCGGAAGTTCCATTATAGGTAAGGCTTCCTCATCTTCCTCTTCATTGTTGGAATCCTGATACACTCAGAAATATTGGAAATTCTCTAGGAAAATGTATATATTCTACAGAACCCAAGGGTAACATGTTTTCATGCGCTTGAATCTACGTTGAAGTAGATTTAGAAAATAACTTCCTATAAGGAATACTATTAAAACTAGATAACTGACAACAAATCCAAAAGCTATATTATGACCAACTTCCATTCAAATGAAAAACATGTCATGAATATGGAAATTTTGTAAAAGATTGCAAAAATACAGCCCCTCAGGATTCCACTCCCCAAGCCCCTGAGGAACAGTGGAAAATGGTAAAGAAAAAAATGGCAGGTGGGAGAGCCCCTCCTCCCCCTTCCCATAACCCTTCTTCAAGTTTTCTCCATGTTGCAACCTATGCTGACCCTAGTACGTCTACGCCCCTCATCCAACCAGTCTCTGTAGCATATCCTTCATTTTCTTCCCCCCTTAACCCTATTCTCCCCCTATCATGTTCGACCCTAGACTCTAACCCTTTCCTTATCTCATATAAATCCTTTGAGGTTATATCTCAGCCCATTCCAACCTTTGTAGAAGTGGTCTATCCATTTTTAAGACCTCTAGGATCTAACTTCCCTCCAAGAGTTCCCTCAATTATTCCCCATCCTCGATCCTGCAGGTAGCTTCCCACGAGTTTTAATCCCCAACTCCTAACAAAGAATCCTCAGAGTACTAAGAATAAATTGATCTGAGGAAAATACCCCCCTTATGGAGTAACAAAAAGAAGACGTGAAAAATCAAACTCTAGTGATCAAGAGTCTGAAGGGATGGAAGATAAGCAAAACAAAAGACCAGGGAGAAGGTCAGCTAAGGAAA
>JZKD02S1421981.1:0-11133 GCA_000966675.3 Picea glauca | reverse complement strand
CGCACAAGTCTGAACAACTGGGATTAAAGTTCCCAGATCTGCGACTGTGGTCCAATTTCGGATGCCCCTTACCTTTCTGTCGTTAATGAAGGGGGGGGTCCGATATGGGCGGCTCCGTGTGGGTCCCCCTCAATCGCTTATCGCCTTTTCCCCCTTGTGAGAAGTGTCCCCACTCTACCTCCCCTCTCCCCTTGTCACATCTCCCACTTCCCTTCTACCCTTCACCACCGCACAACTGTCCTCCACTATCCCAGGTGTCATGCCCCCATTCCCTTCGTCCTTCTTATTTCCCGACAATTGTGCCCTCGTGCAGCATGTCACTTCCACCTGTTTCCTATCCATATTCCCGTGGAACTCATCGTCTGGTGTCTTATCCCTCGATTATCCGCCACCTAGTTCTTCCACCTCAGCATCCCTCGTCTCGCTTCCACATTGTTGGGGCCATTGCCTTCCCCACAAGATCCTAGTCCACGTTCGCAGGACAAACCCCTTTGTATAAATCCAACGAAGCAGTAATGGCCAAGGAAAGGATGCCACGTTGTCCAAGAAGCAAATTTGACCGGGCCTTACCTAATCTCGAGAAATAATTTATTAAGGTGGTTCACGGTGGTTGAACGTCATCTCCTTCCATAAATAGAAGGTCGGGAAGGGACAAGCACAGAGGAATACTGTCAGTCCATCCTGACAAAGATCACGTCTGACAGACGACTGCATGGGCAGTCTACATGCGTAGCCTAACAGAGAATCTCATCAACGTAAATCCTTGAATGCAGGAAAGATTGTGTCTTCAGCAACTAAGCCATCTCTAAGTATTTAAAGGCATTTTTGCCATTTTTGTTGGTATTGATGGTAGAGCTAAGCTCCCTATTGTAATGTTTGGATGAAGCAATGGTTTCCTTGGTTATGTATATGTCTGTGAGAATTCTTGTTTAATGACAGACAACTTTATTACTCCATTTTGTTTCCATCTAATACTAAAAGAGTTCATGATTGACTGATTCACATAAATCATTGTGACTGTGTTATGATAGATGTTTAATTGTAACAATATTACGATTTCTTTTAGCGTTCTTGTAATTTGAATACAAGAAGTTCTTGTGTTCAAGTTATTCCTCTTTGGGCTGTTGGAAGCTTGATGCTCACATCAGACCTTTATATTTTCTCACCGAAGTCTTCCTCCTACTCACCCTTATTACAACTTACTGTTTGAAGTTAAACTAAGACCTCACTTGTTCATGCATAGCCCGGTCCAGTATCCTGAGTTCAAACGATATTGTTCCGAGTCTTTTCTCTTTCAATCACCCTTTATAAACAAACTGTGACATATAAACTGATGGGTATGAGGCTTACTCCTGCTGCAATCCAGGAGTGACTTCTGGTGCTAACATTTTTGGCGCCATTGCCGGGGACAAAGTTGAATATTTTCCTCAGGATTGAACGACATTGAGCCTCTGATTCTAAAGGTGCATCAGGCATCAAAGCCCTCTAATATTTCTACTGCACACCTAGAAAATCCACTATGGTGACTTCATTGATGTGAACCCACATGCAATTCCACTGTTTCAACCGTGGCTTCTAGAGGCAGACATACAAGGTCTACTCCATAGCTGCCTTTAGCAACACCTAAAGCTGAACTAGAGAAGATCATCAGAAAGGGAAAGGAATTTGGAGGAGGTACTTCTACTGCTAAACTAGGTATTTATGATGATTTTCATTGTCCTATAGGAACCCCAACCCCTGCATCTAATTCTGTCTTATTGCCTTCTGTTGGATTTTCTCAAAGTCTAAAGTTTGGGAGTGTTCCTGCTGAGTTTTATCCTTCTGGTCTTGGATTGGAGGGAGAAATCCTTGTCACTCCCATTTCTCCTGAGGTTGTACCCTATTTCATACCTAACACCTCAGAATATTTCCCTACCCCAGGTTTTACCACCCCTCCTCCTATTATTACTGCTATTAAAGAAAGGGAAACTTCTGTCCCTTTAAGCCTTGAAGCTCATTCTCCAAATTCCCTGCGATTTCCCTTTCCTCCTATCATCTTAGTTCCACTTCCTCCTGGTTGAACCTATTATCCTCCACCTCTTGTCCCTATAGCAGGTGATAATCCCCCTATAAACAGAATGGATTCCATAGTGGCTGCAAGATATGCCCCTCTAGTCCTACCCCAACCCATGAATCCTCTCCCTGCTAGAGATTATTTGAAGTATATGCCTAAATTCACCAGAGAGGAGGACATAACTGCTGAATAGCACCTCACTTCCTTTTACAGTTATGCAGAAAACCTGAACATTGAAAATGAGGATGTCTGGATGAGAGTCTTCATCTAGAGCCTTGATGGTGAGGTTAGAAAATGTTTTAGGGGACTGACCCCTGGATCTATTAATGGGATTGAAGCTTTGGATAATGCCTTTTTGAGACAATGGGGAGATAAAAAAGATTTCATGTATTACATGACATAATTTGGGTCCTTGAAGAAAAAGGAAGGAGCGTCTGTCTCAGACTTCTCCAAAATATTCAATAAAATGTACAATAAGATCCCTGCTGAGATCAAGCCCACAGAAGCCTCTGCCAAAATCTCTTATGCTAATGCATTTGACCCTAACTTCTGCCTCCTGTTGAGAGAGAGATGAGTTATCTCCTTAGCTCAGATGCAAGATGCGGCCGTAGAAGTAGAGTTTAATGTGTTGGTAGTTGACATGCTCAGAAATAAGGCTGTTCAGACATAAGAAAGGGAAGATTAGAAGCCTCAACCTCCGACCCCTTTGCGCCTCACCCTCAAGTGGATGAATTGACCAAGAAGGTGCAATCTCTTTCTGTAGAGATGGAGAAGATGAAATTTGAAGGGAAGAAAACATACAAAAATCCTCAAACGATGGACAACAAGGGCAACTTCAGGAGGCCAAACAACAACGTTCCTCAGATTATGCCAAGGGAACAAAGGAACAGAGATAGAGATGATCAGAGGATTCAAACTCCTCTTCAAAATAACCTGGTTGATGATGAGGAGAGGGAAGAAGAAGAGCTTGACCTTGAAATCCATTGTTTTGGAGACAACCCCCACTTTTCCTCATTTGACTCAATCAACATACGAGGAGTCTCTCATGAACAATCAACTCAATGAGATGATCAAGGGAGACAAGGCTAGTAGCAACCAAAATAGATACAACCTAAGATCCAAGAAGAAGACAGGAACGCCTAATGTTCTTGAGAAGCCTACCAGAGCATAGAATACTGCCAAAGATATGGCAGACAGTGAAAAAGATAAGAAGAGACAGACCCCTCCTCCAGTGGTCAAAGCCCTTGTTCCTGAAGTAAAAGAAATCCCAAAGCCCCCCTCCTCTTTTAATTTTGAGCATGAAATTCAGAAAATCAGAATCCCTCTCCGAGTTGGTCAAACATGAAGATTTTAAAAAGAGCCTCTCCAAGCTATTGCAGTCTAAACCCTCATACTGTCCCACAGACTCAATTAACTTGCAAGATAAAAATCCTGCAGTGATCCTAGGTCCTATGGTAGAAGATAGATATGATTCATCCCCTCCCTTCTACACATCCCTAAACATACATGACAAGGTGCTGCATAATTGCTTGATGGACTCAGTGGCCTCCCATAATCTCATGCCTAAAAATGTCATGGAAGAACTTGGGCTGGAGGTCAAAAAATATTACCACGACTTGTATTCCTTTGATTCTAGAAGAGTCCCAAGTCTAGGAGTCATCAAAGATCTGGTAGTGACTTTTTTCCAGTTGCCCATGAAGAGTGTGGCCATGGACATTGTAGTGGCTGATGTTCCCCCCAAGTTTGGCATTCTGTTGTTAAGATCTTGGATAAAAAGACTTGGGGGAACCCTGCAATGGACCTCACATATGCCACCATTCTAGTCTTTGAAGGGGAGCACAGAAGACTGTACAGAGAAGCTCAATTGGCCTACATTGTCAGTGATGAAGCAGACCCCACTAATCATCCTATCTTTTCACTTGACACTGATTTGGGGTCTAGTTTGTTGCATCTCACTGATACTCCTGAAGCCCCTCTTGAAATCAGAAAGCAACCCTTTTCTCAGCGTGAAATACCTCCTCCAACTACCTCTGTGTGGAAGATGTTCTTCTACGAAGCCTCTTCTAGTGAAGGTGCTGGTGTCGGAGTGGTGTTTGTGTCACCTTGNGAACGACTGGGATTAAAGTTCCCAGATCTGCGACTGTGGTCCAATTTCGGATGCCCCTTGCTTTTCTGCCGTTAATGAAAGGGGGGGGTCCGATATGGGCGGCTCCATGTGGGTCCCCCTCAATCGCTTATCGCCTTTGCCCCCTTGTGAGAAGTGTCCCCACTCTACCTCCCCTATCCCCTTGTCACATCTCCCACTTCCCTTCTACCCTTCACCACCGCACAACTGTCCTCCACTATCCTAGGTGTCATGCCCCCATTCCCTTCGTCCTTCTTATTTCCCGACACTTGTGCCCCTGTGCTCCATGTCACTTCCACCTGTTTCCTATCCATATTCCCGTGGCACTCATCGTCTGGTGTCTTATCCCTCGATTATCCGCCACCTAGTGCTTCCACCTCAGCATCCATCGTCTCGCTTCCACATTGTTGGCGTCATTGCCTTCCCCGCAAGATCCTCGTCCATGTTCGCAGGATAGACCCCTTTGTAGAAATCCAACGAAGCAGTAGTGGCCAAGAAAAGGATGCCACGTTGTCCAAGAAGCAAATTTGACCGGGCCTTACCCAATCTCGAGAAATAATTTATTAAGGTGGTTCACGATGGTTGAACGTCATCTCCTTCCATAAATAGAAGGTCGGGAAGGGACAAGCACAGAGGAAGACTGTCAGTCCATCCTGACAAAGATCACGTCTGACAGACGACTGCATGGGCAGTCTACATGCGTAGCCTAACAGAGAATCTCATCAACGTAAATCCTTGAATGCATGAAAGATTGTGTCTTCAGCAACTAAGCCATCTCTAAGTATTTAGAGGCATTTTTGCCATTTTTGTTGGTATTGATGGTAGAGCTAAGCTCCCTATTGTAATGTTTGGATGAAGCAATGGTTTCCTTGGTTATGTATATGTCTGTGAGAATTCTTGTTTAATGACAGACAACTTTATTACTCCATTTTGTTTCCATCTAATACTAAAAGAGTTCATGATTGACTGATTCACATAAATCATTGTGACTGTGTTATGATAGATGTTTAATTGTAACAATATTACGATTTCTTTTAGCGTTCTTGTAATTTGAATACAAGAAGTTCTTGTGTTCAAGTTATTCCTCTTTGGGCTGTTGGAAGCTTGATGCTCACATCAGACCTTTATATTTTCTCACCGAAGTCTTCCTCCTACTCACCCTTATTACAACTTACTGTTTGAAGTTAAACTAAGACCTCACTTGTTCATGCATAGCCCGGTCCAGTATCCTGAGTTCAAACGATATTGTTCCGAGTCTTTTCTCTTTCAATCACCCTTTATAAACAAACTGTGACATATAAACTGATGGGTATGAGGCTTACTCCTGCTGCAATCCAGGAGTGACTTCTGGTGCTAACATTTTTGGCGCCATTGCCGGGGACAAAGTTGAATATTTTCCTCAGGATTGAACGACATTGAGCCTCTGATTCTAAAGGTGCATCAGGCATCAAAGCCCTCTAATATTTCTACTGCACACCTAGAAAATCCACTATGGTGACTTCATTGATGTGAACCCACATGCAATTCCACTGTTTCAACCGTGGCTTCTAGAGGCAGACATACAAGGTCTACTCCATAGCTGCCTTTAGCAACACCTAAAGCTGAACTAGAGAAGATCATCAGAAAGGGAAAGGAATTTGGAGGAGGTACTTCTACTGCTAAACTAGGTATTTATGATGATTTTCATTGTCCTATAGGAACCCCAACCCCTGCATCTAATTCTGTCTTATTGCCTTCTGTTGGATTTTCTCAAAGTCTAAAGTTTGGGAGTGTTCCTGCTGAGTTTTATCCTTCTGGTCTTGGATTGGAGGGAGAAATCCTTGTCACTCCCATTTCTCCTGAGGTTGTACCCTATTTCATACCTAACACCTCAGAATATTTCCCTACCCCAGGTTTTACCACCCCTCCTCCTATTATTACTGCTATTAAAGAAAGGGAAACTTCTGTCCCTTTAAGCCTTGAAGCTCATTCTCCAAATTCCCTGCGATTTCCCTTTCCTCCTATCATCTTAGTTCCACTTCCTCCTGGTTGAACCTATTATCCTCCACCTCTTGTCCCTATAGCAGGTGATAATCCCCCTATAAACAGAATGGATTCCATAGTGGCTGCAAGATATGCCCCTCTAGTCCTACCCCAACCCATGAATCCTCTCCCTGCTAGAGATTATTTGAAGTATATGCCTAAATTCACCAGAGAGGAGGACATAACTGCTGAATAGCACCTCACTTCCTTTTACAGTTATGCAGAAAACCTGAACATTGAAAATGAGGATGTCTGGATGAGAGTCTTCATCTAGAGCCTTGATGGTGAGGTTAGAAAATGTTTTAGGGGACTGACCCCTGGATCTATTAATGGGATTGAAGCTTTGGATAATGCCTTTTTGAGACAATGGGGAGATAAAAAAGATTTCATGTATTACATGACATAATTTGGGTCCTTGAAGAAAAAGGAAGGAGCGTCTGTCTCAGACTTCTCCAAAATATTCAATAAAATGTACAATAAGATCCCTGCTGAGATCAAGCCCACAGAAGCCTCTGCCAAAATCTCTTATGCTAATGCATTTGACCCTAACTTCTGCCTCCTGTTGAGAGAGAGATGAGTTATCTCCTTAGCTCAGATGCAAGATGCGGCCGTAGAAGTAGAGTTTAATGTGTTGGTAGTTGACATGCTCAGAAATAAGGCTGTTCAGACATAAGAAAGGGAAGATTAGAAGCCTCAACCTCCGACCCCTTTGCGCCTCACCCTCAAGTGGATGAATTGACCAAGAAGGTGCAATCTCTTTCTGTAGAGATGGAGAAGATGAAATTTGAAGGGAAGAAAACATACAAAAATCCTCAAACGATGGACAACAAGGGCAACTTCAGGAGGCCAAACAACAACGTTCCTCAGATTATGCCAAGGGAACAAAGGAACAGAGATAGAGATGATCAGAGGATTCAAACTCCTCTTCAAAATAACCTGGTTGATGATGAGGAGAGGGAAGAAGAAGAGCTTGACCTTGAAATCCATTGTTTTGGAGACAACCCCCACTTTTCCTCATTTGACTCAATCAACATACGAGGAGTCTCTCATGAACAATCAACTCAATGAGATGATCAAGGGAGACAAGGCTAGTAGCAACCAAAATAGATACAACCTAAGATCCAAGAAGAAGACAGGAACGCCTAATGTTCTTGAGAAGCCTACCAGAGCATAGAATACTGCCAAAGATATGGCAGACAGTGAAAAAGATAAGAAGAGACAGACCCCTCCTCCAGTGGTCAAAGCCCTTGTTCCTGAAGTAAAAGAAATCCCAAAGCCCCCCTCCTCTTTTAATTTTGAGCATGAAATTCAGAAAATCAGAATCCCTCTCCGAGTTGGTCAAACATGAAGATTTTAAAAAGAGCCTCTCCAAGCTATTGCAGTCTAAACCCTCATACTGTCCCACAGACTCAATTAACTTGCAAGATAAAAATCCTGCAGTGATCCTAGGTCCTATGGTAGAAGATAGATATGATTCATCCCCTCCCTTCTACACATCCCTAAACATACATGACAAGGTGCTGCATAATTGCTTGATGGACTCAGTGGCCTCCCATAATCTCATGCCTAAAAATGTCATGGAAGAACTTGGGCTGGAGGTCAAAAAATATTACCACGACTTGTATTCCTTTGATTCTAGAAGAGTCCCAAGTCTAGGAGTCATCAAAGATCTGGTAGTGACTTTTTTCCAGTTGCCCATGAAGAGTGTGGCCATGGACATTGTAGTGGCTGATGTTCCCCCCAAGTTTGGCATTCTGTTGTTAAGATCTTGGATAAAAAGACTTGGGGGAACCCTGCAATGGACCTCACATATGCCACCATTCTAGTCTTTGAAGGGGAGCACAGAAGACTGTACAGAGAAGCTCAATTGGCCTACATTGTCAGTGATGAAGCAGACCCCACTAATCATCCTATCTTTTCACTTGACACTGATTTGGGGTCTAGTTTGTTGCATCTCACTGATACTCCTGAAGCCCCTCTTGAAATCAGAAAGCAACCCTTTTCTCAGCGTGAAATACCTCCTCCAACTACCTCTGTGTGGAAGATGTTCTTCTACGAAGCCTCTTCTAGTGAAGGTGCTGGTGTCGGAGTGGTGTTTGTGTCACCTTGTTAGGAAACAATATCCATATCATAGAAGTTGGAGTTTGAAACTACCAATAATGTGGCAGAATATGAAGATTTTGTCTTAGGTTTGAGGGCTACAAAGGACATGGGAATTGAGGAGGTAGCAGTGTTCAAAGATGTTGAGTTGATAGTCCAACAAGTCAGAAATTCTTATCAGGCTAAACATCCTGGACTCAAAAGTTACAAAAATGACGTATGGTACCTAATTGATAATTTCTTCTCAGCCTTCAACATTTCATTTATTCCAAGAGAGGAAAATACTTTGGCCGATTCCCTAGCTATTTCAGCTAGCCAGTTTAGGATCCCTCTACCACCTAAGTCCAAATATGATGTTGAGATAATATATAGGCCCTCTATACCTGACAATGTCAAACATTGGAAGGTATTCGAGGTTGATCTTGAAATCACAAAATTTCTTGAGTCTGTTGATGAGTTCTCTGCATTGCACATTGATCAGGATCATGATCTCGAAGGTGATCCTCACCCTGAGGTATTTTTAAATAAGA
The DNA here is from genome assembly GCA_000966675.3 of Picea glauca. Classification (NCBI taxonomy): domain Eukaryota; kingdom Viridiplantae; phylum Streptophyta; class Pinopsida; order Pinales; family Pinaceae; genus Picea; species Picea glauca. Next base: position 2,303 of record JZKD02S1421981.1, on the reverse strand, counting down.
TTTCTAATCACCATATTGTTCAGTTGCCTAACAATCACATCCCAAAGGGACTAGTTCCAATAGAAAGGCTTTTTGATGGAAATGGTGTAGCAATAAAGGGCAAAATCTCAAAAGATAATGCTGATACAACTGAGTGTAACATCGACACAGAGGAGGAGCCAAAGTTTGTCAGGTTGTCAAGCAGCTTGAAAAGAGAACAAAGAATCGAGTATGCTGGGTTATTAAGGGAATTTGCTGATGTATTTGCTTGGACCTACGAAGACCTCAAGACTTATGACACATCTGTCATTGAGCATAATATTCCCCTGAAAGAGGAGGCCAAGCCATTTAGGCAGAAGCTAAGATAGATTAATCCTATGTTTCTGCTTATCATGGAAAAAGAAGTAAAGAAGCTATTGGATGCCCAGATCATTATGCCTTTGAGGTATTCAAAGTGGGTGGCTAATCTGGTCCCAGTAAGGAAAAAGAGTGGGGAAATCAGACTTTGCATCGATTTCAGGAACCTGAACAAAAGTTCAAAGAAGGACAATTACCCCTTGCCGAAGATGGAACATATATTGCAAAGGGTGACATGTTCATACATGATTTCTATGATTGATGGATTTTCTGGCTACAATCAGATATTAGTCCTGCCCGAAGACAGAGAAAATACAACTTTCACCACTCCTTGGGACACATTCATGTATGCCAAAATGCCCTTTGGATTGATGAATGCAGGGGAAACTTTTTAGCGAGCCATGGACATAGATTTCATTGGGGAGAGGGATTAGTTTGTGGTGATATATCTGGATGACATAATAGTCTTTTCCAGATCTGATAAAAAGCATTTCTCTCACCTAAGGAAGGTCTTCCTGAAGTGTAGAAGGTTTGGTCTTTCCCTAAATCCCCAAAAATATTTATTTTCCATGAAGGAGGGAAAGTTGTTAAGGCATATAGTATCAATAGACAGAGTGAGAATTGATCCTAGCAGGGTGGAGGCAATTCACACCTTGTCACTTCCCAGGTCCAGAAAGGAAGTTCAGTCTTTCCTGGGGAGGATTAACTTTCTAAGGAGGTTTATTTCAAATTTTGTTGAGTTGGTGAAGCATATTACATCCATGCTCAGAAAGGGGAATGAAGTAAAGTGGAATGCTGAACCTAGGGAAGCCTTTGACCAAATAAAAAAAGAATTGACTGAGGCACTAGTGTTGATTAGTCCTGATTATTCCAAGGACTTTCTGATTTTCTCCTTTGCTTCATTTGATACAGTGGCAGTTGTTTTATTGCAAAGAAATGCTGAGGGGATGGAGAAACCTACCTCCTTTTTTAGCAGAGCATTGCGGGATGCCAAGATCAGGTATGACATTATGGAAAAGCAAGCTTATGCCCTGGTGAAAGCACTCAAATCTTTCAGAGTCTATGTCTTACACTCCAAAGTAATTGCGTATGTTCCTTCAGCTTCTGTGAAGGACATTCTTATACAACCTGACATAGATGGTAGGAGGAGTAAATGGATTGCCAAAATCCTTGAGTTTGACCTTGAAATAAATCCCACCAAGTTAGTTAAAGGGCATGGTTTAGCCAAGCTACTGGCTGAATCCAATTGTAAGGCCTTGGGGGTTAAATTCATCAACATCTGCTCAAAAATTAAGCAGGCTGAGTTGTCTGATGGCAGTCCTCAAGACAATCCTCCGTTAGCAGAATGCACCTGGTATGGAGACATTATATATTTTTTGCAAGAGATAAAGCCTCCTGATGGAGTGGGGAAGAGTAAGGCAAGAGATTTAAAGATTAAAGTAATCAGATATTACCTTATTAACCAGGCCTTGCATTGGAAAGACCCTCTGGGAGTGCTCGTAAGATGTATGAACCCACAGGAGGCCCAAAGGATTATATTTGATTTTCATAGTAGCCCATGTGGGGGACACCATTTTTGAAAGACCTCAGCCCACAAAATTCTCAGGGCTGGTTACTACTAGCCCACTTTATTCACCGATGTCTGCAGAGAAGTCAAAGCCTGCATCAAATGTAAAATTTTTTCAAGAAAACAACTGCTCAAATCTCTGTCACTAAAGCCTATAGTAGCTTCATAATCTTTTCAGCAATGGGGGTTGGAATTCATAGGAGTGATTCATCCTCCTTCAAGTGGTCAACACAGGTGGATCCTAACCGCAACAAATTATTTCACCAAATGGATAGAAGCTATCCCCACCAGGAGTGCTTCGCACAAGGTGATCATTAGTTTTCTTGAAGATATTATAGCAAGGTTTGGCTGTCCTAGTAGAATTGTCATTGATAATGATGCATATTTCAAGTCTGATCCC